>PVIU01002458.1:0-97361 GCA_004026605.1 Ondatra zibethicus | reverse complement strand
CGTCGTTTTGTCTTGTTGACCGTGTCCTTTGTTTTACAGAAGCTTTTCAGTTTCAGGAGGTCCCATTTCTTAATTGTTTCTCTCAGTGTCTGTGCTGCTGGGATTCTATTTAGGAAGTGGTTCCCTGTGCCAATGCATTCAAGTGTACTTCCCACTTTCTCTTCTGTAAGGTTCAGTGTGGCTGGCTTTATATTGAGGTCTTTGATCCATTTGGACTTGAGTTTTGTACATGGTAATAGATATGGGTCTATTTTCATTCTTCTACATGTTGATATCCAGTTATGTCAGCACCACTTTTGAATATGCTTTTTTTTTTCCATTTGATATTTTTTGCTTCTTTATCAAATATCAGGTGTTCAAAGATGTGTGGATTGATATCTGGGTCTTCTATTTGGTTCCATCCCAGGAGAGTTTCTAAACACTTTCTGAGGATAACTATTGTTTCTGACCAGGTAATATGTGCTTATGGTAGAAAGTGTGAAGGGTAAAGCCCTTCTTCCTTTTGTTGCCCCCAGGTTTAGATCCCTTCTTGAAGGCAGCTACTCCAGTGATTTCTTCTATGACTTTCCAGATATGTTTCATGTGTTCATAATCATGACTACTTTCTATACCAAAGACATGCACCTTGATTGTACTGTCCTAATTTCAGTTGGCAGGTATTTAGAACAATTACATTAGTATTTGTGGAGCTATCTTATTGACAATTGTTTAATACTCCCCTGTGTTGATAAGCCAGAGTCTACTAGGTACTAGTTCGTGAGTATTTAGGCTGCTTTACATCTGTGTCTCTATAGATAGTGCTGGTGAATAGCTTAGTGCATGGATTATTATTAGTTTGTGTCCAAATATAAACTTAGGACAAATATGAAGATGAACTTTGAGTCCATGGTTTTCTTTTTAAATGTATTTATTTATAAACGTGTTTCTTTTGTGCGTATGTATTTGTAGGGACGTGCATGTGCTGCAGTGTGTGTGTGTAGGTCAGAGGACCACTTGCTGGAGTTGGTTCTTTCCTTCCACTACATGGGCTCTAGGGTTGAACTCAGGTTGTCAGGCTTGGTGGCAGGCACCTTTGCCCCCTGACCCACCCTAACAGCCATGAGTGTGATTTTCATTTGCTAAATTTAGAATGACTCTAAAAGATCCTATTTCAGTCACTATTTTCTCATGGACTGTTCCTAGAACTAGAGAAATAAGTCTGGTTCAGGTTTGGGTTTTGGACCAGATTACACATCTGTAACTTGTGAGTAGAACGAGCACATTCTCTCGTTTGTGCCCTGAAGATTCTACAACTCCTTGTGACTTCTGTTTTGTTTTGTCTTTTTAACAGAAGACACGAGCATATCATAGGCTGAAGGACGATGTTCCAGAAGAAGTAAAATTAAGGCGTTTGGAGGAACTTATTGCTGTCTTCAGAGAAGAGGCTTCAAAAGCCAATGAGACCTCAGTGGGCCATACCCAGCTGGTATTGGTTGAGGGGGTAAGGTCACATGTATCTTTTTTTGACTTTTTAAAATAACACTATGTGTTTTCTTTATATAGGTCTTACTTGATTCTGATTTTTTTTTTAAATTTTTTTTTTTTTTATTTTTTTGAGACCTGGTCTCATGTAGTTTACTTAGGTTGACCTTAAACTTGCTCTGTAGCCAAGGGTGACCTTGAATTTCTGATCCTCCTGCCTATATCCTCCCAAGCACTGGGATTACAGGAGTGCATCATCCTGCCCTGGTTGTGTGGAATTGTATCAAACCCAGGGCCCCTGCATGCTAGACAAACACTCTATGACCCAGCCCAAAATGTTTTATCTTGCATTTTATGATTTTGCTGAATTCAATGGTTCTGGTTTATTTTCTTGTTGGTGTTTTGAATTTTCTGTTCTTTCAAGAGAGAGTGTTTCTCTAAGAAGCCCTGGCTGTCGTGGAACTCACTTTGTAGACCAGGCTGACCTCGAACTCAGAAATCTGCCTGCCTTTGCTGGGTTAAAGGTGTGGCCACCGCCCGGCTTGTGTTTTAAACTTCTATGTATATAATTATGTCATATTTTTTCTTTCTTCTTGAATGTACCAAGTGTTTTATATTTAGAGAACTTCCTGAGAATGTTCTAGTGATAGATTCTCTTTAATTTTCTTAATTTGAGTTGTCTTCATTTCTGCTTCTTTCCTGAAGGATCTTTCCTTTAAAGATTTATTTTTATTGTTTGTGCATGTGTGTGTGTGTGTGTGTGTTTGTGTGTGTGTGTGTGAATGTATGTACACTTGTATATTTGAATGCTCAAGGAGGCCAGGAGAGGGTGTCAGATCTCCTGGAGCTGAGTTAGAGACATGGTGTCCCTCTGAGTATGCCATGGGGTCTGGACTGGTCCTATAATAGAGCAGCGACTGCTCCGACCTGCTAAGCTGTCTCTGCAGCCCCTGAGGGATATTTTTGCTGGACCTTGTATTCTGGTTGGTAACGCTTTCCTTTCAGGTCTTGAAAAACATGCCATTTCCTGCTGGCTTCCTGTTCCTGATGAGAAATCATGGATGTTTTTATTGGGAATTTTCTTTTTTTAATTGATCTTTTTGTTTTCCTTTCTCTTTTCCCTTCTCCGTTTCCCCTTCCTCTCCCTTCTTCCTGCACTTCCCCTCCTTATTCCTCTCCTCTCTATTCTTTTTAACATCCGTTTCCTTCTTGTCTTCTTCCCTTTTCTTTTTTTTTGACTTAAATAATAGAAATTATTTTTTCTAATTTTGTGTCTGGAAGTCAGAGATGAGCACAGTCCAGTTCTTGTGAGAGTCTACTTCCTGCTTGCAGGTGGCTGTCCTCATGCTCTGTCCTCAAATGGCAGACAACTAACTGTTGGTCTCATGTTTTATTTCCTTAGAAGTTTGGCTGTGATGTATCTTGGTGTGGATTTCCTCTGTTAGGATTTTATATTATCTGCCACATTTGAGAAGTGTTTAGTCATGACTTTGAATACTTCATTCCTTTTCCTCCTCTTCTTCAATTCTGTGTTACTAAAATTTTAGTATATTTGCTGCTAGATTGAACACTTTTCTGCAATTATGATGTAATATCAACACAAGTAATAGATTTTTGTATTGTCCCACAAGTGTCTGAGGTTCTGTTTATTTTTCTTGAATTTATCTATTTTGTTTAGATTATGAAATTTCTATTTGTCACTGATTTTTTAAAATTGTTTGATATATATTTATAAATATTGATGATTTTTAGTTGCTCTTAGCAAGAGGACTAGGAGAAATATGTCTGCTTTATCTTTCTGGAAGCAGAGACATATGTGTAATTTTAGAACTAGATTTATTGGTTATGTTTGTTCAGTACTATTTTGGTCATAATTTCTTAGAAAGCTTGTTCCTGGAGGCTTCTTGGCTAAGTGTAGGGACCTAGAGTTCTCACAGATGGCACAAGGTGAGTTTTGAACCTGGCCTTGTATGAGGAAGCTTGCACAGCTCAGCTAGAAGAGGAGGACAAAAAAGAAGGGCTTGTTTCTTCTTTCATTTCTGCGAGGCTGACTAGCTTTCAAGCTCTTGGGATATGCTTGCCTCTGCTCTCCATCACTGGGGCTTTAGGCATATGCATCCATGCCTGGCTTTTATGTGGTGCTGAGGATTCAAACTCAAGTCCTCTTGCTTGCAGGGCAAGGGCTTCTTACACACTGAGTCATCTCCCCCACTCCCATACTAATCATCCTGGTATGCAAGTTATATATTCTAAGAACAGATATGAAATGCTGAACCGTCTAGCTGATAGTTCCCAGGTTACTCTGTTGACCCGAGTCTCTGGAGTTTTTCCTTTACACACATGTATTTAGTAAAAAATCAGGAAACCCAGAGAGAATTCTAGAGCTCTTCTTTCTGCTTACCCTTCTCCTTTCCAGAATTTGCTCTTTAATTTCCTATGACATCCAGCAGCCTGAATTCAGGTTCATCTCTCTTATTATGGAAGAGAACCTGATGCTGTTCTTGAGATCTCCTTTGCTTTCCGTGTTCTGGTGACGGGTGCCTTTCTGTTTGAAAGCAGGGGTGGAGGGAGGACTCATTTCATTCGCTTTCCATTTCAGACAGGTCGAAGTCTTGTGTGATTTGTTTTCTGATTTCTAAATACAGTTGTTTCTTGTATTTTGTCTTATTTTCTGATTTTGGGGAAGAAGGTAAATTTGGTTCCTGTTACTGAATCTTGGCAGGAATAGAAAGACTTCTGTCTATTTTTTTTTGAATTTATTTATTTATTATGTATACAACATTCTGCCTCCATGTATGCCCACATGCCAGAGGAGGGCACCAGATCTTATTATAGATGGTTGTGAGCCACCATGTGGTTGCTGGGAATTGAACTCAGGACCTCTGGAAGATCACACCGTCTCTCCAGCCCCCGACTTGTGTCTATTTTAGAACTTAACTTCTCATTGAGGTTTATCTCTCTTTTTGGTCCCAGGCTCTGGTCGAGTCTCTAGTTCAAATTGGCATGTTCAAGAGGAGCAAATAACTCGGACCAAAAACTCTGGGCCAATCCTAACTACTTAGTGTGAGGTCAGGAATTGTGAACATTGATTTGTTAAGCACATCACTCACTCATGAGTACCTGGACTTCATGCTTGTTGAAAGTTGATTGTTGCAGAAGCCAAGTCTGTAAAGATTCATTGATTCATTAAAATAGTCAACAGAACTTTGTTTCTGTTGTGCGCTGCATGTTGTCCTATTGTTGAAGCAGCCATACACATGGAGCCTTTGGATTTCTTGGTTAAGAAATGCTGTGATAGACCCTGGAGAGCCTCAGACAGCAGGAGCAATGTCTGACAGATGCATACGTTCTTGTCTTTGTTTCCCACAGTTCAGCAAACGTTCTTCCACAGACTTGTGTGGCCGGAATGATGCAAACCTTAAGGTGGTCTTCCCTGATGCAGAGGTGGAGGATGTCACTAACTCTGGGCTCAAGGTCAGAGCTCAGCCTGGGGACTATGTGCTGGTGAAGGTAAGGTGTCTTGAGTTTCCTTGTTCTGTCTATCTGACAAAAACCCAGAACACAACCTGTTTACTGGCAGACCTCATAGTCCCCTTTTCCTTCCCTGACATTGGACCAAGAAATGCTCTTCTTAAATTAAGCTGGGAATTTCCAGTGTGGGTGCTGGGAACCAAACTTAGGCCCTCTGGAAGAGCAGAAAGTTCTTCTAACCAGTGAGCCATGTCTCAGATCCTGTTTTACTATTTTTAGTTGTGTGTATATGCATGTATGTGCATGTGAATGTAGGTACTTACAGAGGCCAGAAGTTTCAGATCTCCCTCGAACTAGAGATACAAGCTAGAGCCACCTAATGTGGGTGCTCGGAAGTGAATTCAAGTCCTCAGGAAGAGCAATTGGCACCCCTCTTTTTTCCCCTCTAAATTTATTCATTTATTTTATGTGTATAGATGTTTTGCCTGCATGTATATCTTTGCACCATGTGTGTGCCTAGAGCCTGTGGAGGCCAGTAGAGGGCACTGGATCCCTCCTGGAACTGAAGTTACAGAACTGACCTGAGCTGCCCTGTGGGTTTGGGAATTGAAACCAGGTCCTCTGGAAGAGCAGCCGTTGCTCTTGCCTGCTGAGCCACCCCTCTGTTCCCCAAAGTGTGTGTTCTTAATTGCTGAGAGTGCCCAAGAGTGTTTTTAAGATAGCGATGTAGCTTTAGATTTAGTTGCTCTGTGCAAAGGGGAAGCAGTAAAAAAGCTGCTGACATGACTGCTCCATTATTAGGGAAGGGTTAATTGTGAACAAGAGGGAGAAGTACCCAGGAGGCATCGGGAAGAGCAGAGCAGAGAGAAAGAGAAACAGGCTGGACGCTGCCAGGGCTGTCTGTGAGAGAAGAGAGCCAGAAAGGGAATAGTGAGAATAGCAAGCGTAGCCAGGGGCCGGGGACAGAGAGAGAGCAGGGGTCTGAGGTGAGAAGTGCCAGGATGCTAGTGCGAACTTTGAAATGTATTACTAGTACTTGTGAGTCGGGATTGAGTGAACCCGGAGGCTGGCGTGGGCTTTGATATAGATGTCATATGTCCCTTCCGCCAGAGGTAAGGGAAATGAGTCCTTTTGGTAGATGGGAACTGGTTTCACAAGTTGCTGAGGAAAACAGGCTTTTATCTAACTGCTGGAAATCCTCTTATAATTCACTTTGAGCTCATTTTTGGTTGTTTGAATTACTTGAGATCTAACAGTTACCTTCTCATATTGCCTCTTAATTTCTTCCCACTGTAACTGTGGGTCACTCGATACAAAGGAATTAGGGTGATAATCAGGTTGTAATTTTTTTCCCCTCAAAGACAGGTTTTTTTTTTTTTTTTTTTTTTTTTTTTTTTTTTTTTTTTTTTTTTTTTTTTTTTTTTTTTTTTTTTTTTTTTTTTTTTTTTTTTTTTTTTTTTTTTTTTTTTTTTAGTCCTAGCTGGAACTTGCTCTGTAGACCAGGCTGGCCTCAAACTCAGATCCACCTGCCTCTGCCTCTGGAGTGCTGGGATTAAAGGCGTGCACTATCACTGCTCAGCTATTTATTTATCTTTTTGATACAGGTTTTTTTTTATGTTGCCCTAACTGTCCTGGAACTCACTATGTAGATAAGGCTGGCCTCTAATTCACGGAAATTTGCCTACCTCTGCCCCCTAGCCCCCCATTTTCCTCCATTCCAAGAGCTAAGGTTAAAGTTAAGTGTTGGCTTGGCAGATGACTTTGTTATTTTTGTTTTTGAGACAGAGTTTTCATTTTGTAGCCTGGCCTGGAATTCACTATGTAGACCAAGCTGTGGTAAAAGCTGTATCACCTCACCTAGCTTCTGGCACATGATTTTAATCATAGTACTGGGGAGGAGATGGGAGGGTCCCTGTGGTTTACTGTCCAGCTGGGCCAACCTAGTTGGTAAGCCCTGGTTCTAATGACACACCATCTCAAAAACAAGGTGAGCAGCTCTTGTGTAGTGACACCCAAGGCTGACATCTGGTGTACATGTGTTCATATTATTTGTGTAGTTCACAATGAACAGATAAGTAAAAGTAAAAAATTTGTCATCAAGCCAAAATTAAAAGTTCACATCTTGTCAAAGTTACCATCTTATGATACTATAACTCTTTTCTGAGACAGGGTCTATGTATCTGTGACTGGTCTCACTGTGTAGACTAGGCCTACCTGGAACTCAAAAGAGATCTGTCTTCCTTCTGAGCACTGGGATAGAAGGTAATCCACCGAACCTGGATTACCTACAAATTTGAATTACCTGACTTGTTAAAGATTTAAGTTCTATAAGCTAAAAGGAATTTTGGGCTAATTATGTCATCATTCTCTCTTAATTTAATATGGTGCCATATAAACACATATAGAGCCCCTGAAGAGATGGGGTATCAGAGCACTTCCTCCTCTTCCAGAGGATCCAAGTTCCCATCCCAGCATCTACTCTGGGAAGTTCACAAGCTCCTGTTTTAGGCAAGTCAGCTAGAGTTTCATGGAGAGGCTGGGTCTTTCTTCCTCCCTTACCAAAAGAAGAAATATTATTCTTAGTAGAAACAAGGTAGAAAATGTATACTGCAAAAACACAGAGCTTAACTGTACATCACTGAGAATGGCTTAATTACAAAAGGTAGCCAGATTAATGACTCATACCTGCAATCCTAACTCTTAGGAGTCTGAGGCAGGAGGATAGCAGCCCGTGCTCCTAACCTCTGAGCCATCTCTCCAGCCTGGCTTGGGAGATTCTTGATCTTTGCCTGGTTCCTTTCTTTTAATTTTAAGGTTATCTCTTTATTGTTACTTCAGAGATGTCTTATATGAACATCGTTGTTTGGAAGCAACTTTTCCTGCCTAATTCCCATGCCTATTCACTACCTGTTCCCCACAATCTTTAGAGCACTTTTTAGTCCCAAAATAATTTTTGTTTATGTATATGTTTATTACCTGTCTTTCTCTGAAACTCTTTTGTCTATGTTTGTATTTCCTGCACAAAAGGTCATTTCTAACATGTAGCAAGAACCTTGCAAATATTTACTAATGGATCAGCTTGTTCTGATGAGAAATGTGATTAATGGTAACTTTGGGGTCCTAGCCATTCAGTCCTCAATCAGAGACAAAATAAACTTTCTCACTAGAGTTTGACCAAAAATATAAAGATATTTATGGTGATAGTGGTACATGCTTTTAATCGCAGCACTTGGGAGACAGAGGCAGGTGGATCTCTGAGTTTGAGGCCAGCCTGGTTTATAGAAGAGAGTTTCAGGACAGCCAGAGCTACACAGAGAAATCCTGTCTTGAAAAACAAAACAAACAGACAAAAAAATCTTAAGGATGGCTTTAATTAGCCCAACTCACAAGTGGCCTTACAGTTGGAGCTGAGAATGAGCCATGTCCTCCTTAGAGAATGGTGAGATGCTATTTCGGATGGATCTGGACTTGACTTGTGTTTGATTTTTTTTTTTTTTTTAAGATAGGGTCTTATTACATAGCCCTGGCTGGCCTGGAACTCACTATATAGAGCAAGCTGGCTTTTTTTTTTTTTAAGATTTATTTATTATGTATATAATATTCTGCCTGCCTATATGCCTGCAGGCCAGAAGAGGGCACCAGATCTCATTATGGATGGTTGTGAGCCACCATGTGGTTGCTAGGAATTGAACTCAGGACCTTTGGAAGAGCAGACAGTGCTTTTAATTGCTGGGGCATCTTTCCAGTGTGCAAGCTGGCATTTAACTCACAGAGATCCACCTGCCTCTGCCTCCCCAGTGCTGGGATTAAAGGTGTGTGCCACCACTGGCAAGGTAACCTGTTAGTTTTCCTTTCCTTTCTTTTCTTTCTTCTTCTTTTTTCCCAAGACATGGTTTTTCTTTGTGTCACCCTGGCTGTCCTGAATTAGCTTTGTAGCCCAGGCTGGCCTGGAATTTACAGACACTTGCCTGCTTCTGCTGGGATTAAAGGTGTGTATCAAGCACTGCTGGGATTAAAGGTGTGTACCAAGCACTGCTGGCTACCTATTTGTTTTCTAATTGAGAGACACAAAGGGAGTGGATCCAGTTAGGAGGGGAGATAGGGAAGAACTGGGAGGAGTGGAGGGAAGGGAAACTGTAATTAGGATATATTATGTAAGGAAAAAAAAATCTGTTTTTTTTTTTTTTGATTTGTTTTTTTGAGACCGGGTTTCTCTGTAGCTTTGGAGCCTGTCCTGGAACTAGCTCTTTCTCTGTGGCTTTGGAGCCTGTCCTGGAACTAGCTCTTGTAGACCAGGCTGGGCTTGACCTCACAGAGATCCTCCTGCCTCTGCCTTCTGAGTGCTGTTTAAAGGTGTGCGCTACC
The DNA here is from genome assembly GCA_004026605.1 of Ondatra zibethicus. Classification (NCBI taxonomy): domain Eukaryota; kingdom Metazoa; phylum Chordata; class Mammalia; order Rodentia; family Cricetidae; genus Ondatra; species Ondatra zibethicus. The sequence goes on along the minus strand of PVIU01002458.1, from coordinate 88,064 downwards.
ACTATCGCCTGGCTCTATTTTCAATAAAGAGGAAAAAATAAAAATAAGCATAAATTTATTATTTCAAAAGGACACTCTAGATCCCTCCATAAATGAAAAGCCAGTATATTGTGCCATAAGTAGAAAGTAATTTTTTTTTTGGCTGTTCAGCTTTTTATTAGACCAATCAGGTGTTTTAGACAAGTAAAGTAACACAGTTTCACAGAGTTAAACAAATGCAACATAAAAGAATGCAGCACATTTTTGTATCACAAAACAAATATTCCACAGCATAAAAGAATGTAACATCTTTAACTAATATTCTACAACAGTATCATATACACACATTGTGCCCTTGGTGATCAGAAGAAGGTACTGGATCCCCTGGGATCGGAATTACAGATGTTTGTGGGTGCTGGAAATTGAACCCAGGTTCTCTGGAAGAGCAATAGGTCTCTGAACTGCTAAACCACCTCTGCAATCCTAACATTTGTATTTTGACATGATTTGTAAATCACTTTAGATAATATGGACATTTTAATTCTTTTTTTTTTGAGACACAGACTCATGTATTCCAAAGTTACCTCAAGCTTACACATCGCTAAGGATGATCTTGAACTTCTGATTCTCCAGCCTTAACCTCTCTGCTGAAATTATAGGCATGTATCACCATGCCCAGTTTATTTTTTTTTACATTCATTTGTTCGTTCATTTTGAGCGTGTGTGTTTGCACACACATGCAATGGCATGCACGTTGGGCTCAGAGTACAACTTGCAGAATAAATTCTCTCTAAGTTCGCTTCTTCTGCTATGTGGGTCCTGGGATCAAACTCAGGTCCTCTGGCTTGGGATGAAGTCCCATAGAAAGTAATCTTAAAAATAAGCACAATGAAAACAAAACAATGTCATTAAACTCCAGCTGGATCTGGTGGCCTGCATAAGGCTCTGGAGGCCTTTTCTCTGTTGAAAAGGAAGTGTTCCCAGAGCGTGGAAAGCACGTCAGTGGTCAGGGAGACTGTGTGCCTAGCAACAGACTGAAGGGAACTGTAGAGGGAAGACTCCACTGCCAGCAGCAGCCCAGGTGTGTCCTGCTGTGCCCAGTCTGCCTCAGGGCCTGTGGCTCTGTCCTCCCTTCCTTCCATGCTGGGCAGACTGGAGGTCAGCTCACATTGAGCTGAGGGCTCTAGCCAATCAGGTGTGCAACTGTGTGCCCTGTCAGAATACTGATCACTGTGGTTGGGACATCATGCCCCAGTCTGGTCCAGTCTCCCAAAGGCCATTGGCTGAAGGAGGTTTCCCATCAGTCCCTCCCAGGTCTCCCAGGCTTAATGGAGTGTGTGACTTCTTACCTCATGGGCATCGCTATTCTGTCTGTATCTTCCTTTCACAAGTACCGTGAGCTTCCTGTCATCTCTAGCCATGTCCTGTGCCCATGGTGTTGTCAGGTTACGTTGTCTTCTTTTGGTGGGTTTTCTTTCAGATCACCTCTGCCAGTTCTCAGACTCTCAAAGGACACGTTCTCTGCAGGACCACCATGAAAGACTCATCAGTGTATTGCTTGACATGAGTGGGTGGCCTGAGAGTGGACTTGGACAGTTTTTCTTCGTGCTTTGGAGACAGGGCAATAGTATGAAGCACCTTTGTACCAAATGGAAGAGTACATTTCCTTGTCACTTGAACAGCTTTTACAATAAATTTCATAAATTAAATGACTCCTTTATCTCTACTTTTTATTTTCATCTAGGCCCATTTATGGGGTTCTTTTCTCTCTCTATGGCAAGTGCTTCTCAGTGCAGTGTTTGCTATTTAATGCTATTGACTCAGCTGCTAACCACCTCTACTTGTTCATTTACTTATTTATTTATTTTGACCTGAGGGTTTTCATCATGGCCATCGTTTTCAGCTTTTCCTTTAGCTGTAAGAAATGGGTTATTTACCATTGCAGTTATCTTCATGAAGCAAAAACCAAAACCACGAAAATCAAAATCCAAGATGGTAGCATAGAATAATTAGAACTAGATTTCAGATCAGGTCCTTACTCCTTTAGTGGTTGTTATATGAGGACTGTGGGAGTAACTCAGTGGTATAATGTTTGCTTAGAATAAGCAAGGCCCTGGGTTAGATCCACAGTGCCTTAGGGGGAAAAAAGAAAAATAATGTTTATAGTGCTCCAACCCACCTCTTCCCTTGAGGTAGGTTCTTTTGTAATTGAGGCTGGCCTCTTTCCTCCTGAATGCTAGAATTAAAGGCATGTGTCACCATACCAGGTGTGAATATCTGGGTATCAAATCTAGAGCTTCATGCTAGCAAGTACTCCCCAGAGCTATACCCACTGTTCCACTGTAAGCTCTTACCAAGTGGAAATAGTCCTTGAAAAATTTGCTTCTGAAACAGACTGCGTATTTGGGCATGCTGAGCTGTTAATTGTGTCTGGCTGTGATCCTCTTCAGACACCCTTCTGACTAGCATGACAACCTATAAGAACCTTCTTCAGTGTGGTTCAGTCCTGGATACTTGGTTCTATTTTCAGTGTCCAACTTTTATTTACTTTTTTTTTTTTTTTTTTTTTTCCGAGACAGGGTTTCTCTGTATCTTTGGAGCCTGTCCTGGAACTAGCTCTTGTAGACCAGGCTGGCCTTGAACTCACAGAGATCTGCCTGCCTCTGCCTCCCAAGTGTTGGGATTAAAGGCGTGTGCCACCAACGCATACTTTTTAACTTTTTATGAGCATTGGTGTTTCCTGCATGTATGTCTGTGTGTGGGTGTCAGATCTCACATTACAGACAGTTGTGAGCTGCCATGTACGTGCTGGGAATTGAACCCAGGTCCTCTGGAAAAGCAGTCAGTGCTCTTAACCACTGAGCCATTTCTCCAGTGTTCATCTTATCCTGAAGATGAACATCTGTTATGGATCTTTTCCCAGTTCTTTAAAAGTAAATTATCCAAGCATTACAATAGTTACCAGAAGGAAAATGACAAGAAGACACAGATGAAAATTGTACTCTGCAAGGGATGTCTGATCAGAAGCGGTATGTACTCTTTATAAGATGTAGTGCTGGGCCAGCTCTCTTTACCTTCCATCATTCTTGTGCCTGATTTATACCCCAGCTATCAAAGAGACTTTGTATCTTTTCTGCCAAAGAAATAATGGGTGCAGTTTTACAAGGAAACAACAATAGACTTCTTCACCCCAAATTTATAGCACAAATGTGAACCTTCAAATGATTCTTCTACAGACAAATCTGAATAACTCAAAGATGACCCAAGAATATTTCCAACTCAGGAAATTATTGACAGCTTTTACATAGGAGTGTTGGTTGCTTAGTATCCCAAAATTGTGTTTCATCCATTGTTTAAGTAATGTGGATATGACAGTATTCTTTTCTGCCTAAGAGTGGATATGATGGCATTCTTTTCTATCTTTTAAGCCCCTGCAATTTAAAAGATGATTACCTGCCCCTTAGGAATTTACTGCTGTGTAAGTGGAAGGCATTTTGTGTCCACAGCTCAGTTTCAGGCATCAGTAAATAGCTGTTTGGGAGATTTGCTCTCTTACTACTTTTTCTTTAAGGCTTTTGCTATATGTATGTTTAAGGAAATTTTTACTTCTGTATTTCATTTTTTAATTAAAATTAATTTAATATGTAACATTGCTATCTGTTGCTTAAAATTTCAAAAAAAGATTTTTATGTGCGTGTGTGTGTCTGTGTTTGAGTACACGTGTGTACAGGTTTCTGTGGAGTCTAGAAGAGGGCTTCAGATCCCGAAGGTGAAGTTACAGGTGGTTGTGAGCCTCCTGATGTGGGTGCGGGGAAGTGAACTTAGGTCCTCTGCAAGAGCAGTGTGCACTCTGTCTTAGTTACTGTTGTATTGCTGTGAAGAGACACCATGAATAAGGCAGCTAGCTGTAATAAGAGAAAGCATTTAGTTGGAGGCTTGCTTACAGTTTCAGAGAGTTAGTCCATTACCATGGCAGGAAGTATGACAGTATTCAGGCAGATTCTGCAGTGGTAGTAGAGAACTACGTTCTGATCCATAGGTGCAGAGACAGAGAGACAGAGAGACACACACACTCTGGGCTTAGCGTGAAACCTCAAAGCCCCAGTGACACTCTTCCTCCAACAAGTCCACACCTTTTAATCTTTCTAATCCTTTAAAATAGTGCCACTCCCTGGTGACTGAGAATTCAAATATATGAACCTATGGGGGCCATTCTTATTCAAGCTACCACACACTCTTTATCATTGAGGGTTCTCTTCAGACCTTAAGATTTTTTTTTGCATTTGCTTACTTATCTATTTGTGTGTGTGTATGTGTGTGTGTGTGTGTGTGTGTGTGTGTGCATGAGGAGATCAGAAAACAACTTGCAGGAGTTGGTTTTCTCCTTCCACAGTGTAGGTAGGTCATAGGGATAGAACTCAAGCTGTCAGGCGTAGTGACAAGTGACTTAACTTGCTGAGTCATCTTGTTGCCGCCTACTTAAGTGTGATGGGTAGTTTTGTGTTAACTTGATGTAAGCTAAAGTTTGAGAGGAGGGAACCTTAATTAAGAAAAGGCCTCCATAAGATCCAGCTGTAGGCAAGTCTACAGGGCGTTTTCTTAATTAGTAATTGATGGGGCATAGCTCAGCCTATTGTGGGTGGGGCCATCTCTGGGTTGGTGGTCCTGAGTTCTGAAAGAAAATAGGCTGACAACATCAAATTAAGTTGAGAGAAACTCAAAGCGATTCCACTAAAATCAGGAACAAGACAAGGCTGTCCACTCTCTCCATATCTATTCAATATAGTACTTGAAGTTTTAGCTAGAGCAATAAGACAACAAAAGGAGATCAAGGGGATACAAATTGAAAAGGAAGAAGTCAAACTTTTGCTATTTGCAGGTGATATGATAGTTTACAAAAGTTCTATGAGGGAATTCCTACAGCTGATAAGCACCTTCAGTAATATAGCAGGATACAAGATTAACTAAAAAAAAAATCAACTGCCCTCTTTATACATAAATGATAAATGGGCTGAGGAAGAAATCAGAGAAACAACACCCTTTACAATAGCTACAAATAATATAAAATCTCAGGGCAACTTAAACAAACAAGTAAAAGACATGTATGACAAGACTTTTAAGTCTTTGAAGAAAGAAATGGAAGAAGATATCAGAAAATGGAAAGATCTCCCATGCTCTTGGATAGACAGGATTAACATAATAAAAATGGCAATCTTACCAAAAGCAATCTACAGATTCAATGCAATCCCCATCAAGATCCCAACACAACTCTTCACAGACCTCAAAAGAACAATACTCAACTTCCTATGGAAAAACAAAACAGCCAAGAATAGTCAGAATAATCTTGCCCAATAAAAGAACTTCTGGAGGCATCACTATTCCTGACTTCAAGCTCTACTATAGAGCTATAGTAATAAAACCAGCTTGGTATTGACATAAAAACAAACGTGGATCAATGGAATCAAGTTGAAGGCCCTAATATAAATCCATACACCTCTGAACACTTGATTTTTGACAAAGAAGCCAAAATTGTATAATGGAGAAAAATAGTCTACAACAAATGGTGCTGGCATAACTGGATGTCCACATGTAGAAGAATGCAAATAGATCCATATCTATCACCCTGCACAAAATCAAGTCCAAGTGGATCAAAGACCTCAACATAAATCCAGTTACATTGAACCTGACAGAAGAGAAAGGGGAAAGTAGCCTTGAATACATTGGCACAGGAGACTACTTCCTGAATATAACACCAATAACACAGACACTGAGATCGAAAATAAATGGGACCTTCTGAAACGGAAAAGCTTCTCTGTAAGGCAAAGGACACTGTCAATAAGACAAAATGGCAGCCTACAGAATGGGAAAAGATCTTCACCAACCTCACTTGACAGAGGGCCAATCTCCAAAATATGTAAAGAACTCAAGAAACTAGACATCAAAAATACCAAATAATTCAATTAAAATGGGGGTGCAGATCTAAACAGAGAATTCTCAATGGAAGAATCTCAAATGGCTGGAAGGAATTTAAGGAATTGCTCAACATCCTTAGCCATCAAGGAAATGTAAATCAAAATTACTCTGAGATACCATCTTACACCTGTCAATATGGCTAAGATCAAAAACACTGAAGACAACCTATGCTGGAGAGGTTGTGGGGAAAAGTGAACACTTCTGCATTGCTGGTGGGAATGCAAGCTGGTACAGCCACTTTAAAAATCAGTATGGTGGTTTCTCAGAAAATAGGGAATCAATCTACCTCAAGACCCAGTGATACCCCTCTGGGCACATACCCAAAAGATGCCCAATTGTGCCACAAGGACACCTGTTCAACAATGTTCATAGCAGCTTTGTCTGTCATAGCCAGAACCTGGAAACAACCTAGATGCCCTTCAGCTGAAGAATGGATAAGGAAAATGTGGTAAATTTACACATTAGAGTATTACTCAGCAGTTAAAAAAAGTGACATCATGAAATTTGCAGACAAATTGAAGAAACTGGAAAAAAATCATCCTGAGTGAGGTAACCCAGACCCAGAAAGACAAACATGGTATGTACTCACTCATAAGTGAGTACTCTATGTGAACTAAAGGATAACAAGACCACAATTCACAGCTCTAGAGAAACTAGGTAACAAGGAGGACCCTAAGAAGGATGCATGGTAAAATATCTTGGTGTAACTCTAACCAAACATGTGGAAGACTTGCATGACAAGAACTTTAAATCTTTGAAGAAAGAAATTGAAGTAGACACCAGAAAATGGAAAGATCTCTCATGCTCTTGGGTAGGTAGAATTAACATAGTAAAAATGGCAATCTTGCCAAAAGCAATCTATATATTCAATGAAATGATCATCAAAATGCCAGCAAAATTCTTCACAAATCTCAAGAAAACAATATTCAACTTCATATGGAAAACAAAAATCCCAGGATAGCCAAAACAATCCTGTACAATAAAAGAACCCTTGACTTCAAATTCTACTACAGAGCTACAATAATGAAAAACAGCCTGGTATTGGCATAAAAACAGATAGAAGGACCAATGGAACCTAATTGAAGACCCGGATATCAATCCACACACCTATGAAGACCTGATTTTTGACAAAGAAGCTAAAAATATAAAATGGAAAAAAGAAAGCATATTCAACAAACGGTGCTGGCATAACTGGATATCAACATGTAGAAGAATGAAAATAGATCCATATCTATTACCATGCACAAAACTCAAGTCCAAATGGATCAAAGACCTCAACATAAAACCAACCACACTGAACCTCATAGAAGATAAAGTGGGAACTACTCTTGAACACATTGGCACAGTAATGTGGGTTTCCCCTCTGTATGCTGTGACTACCATTGGTTAATAAAGAATCTGTCTTGGGCCTGGCAGGGCAGAATAGAGTTAGGCGGGGAAAACTAAACTGAATGCTGGGAGAAAGAAGGCAGAGTCAGGGAGATGCCATGTAGCCGCCACTGGGAACAAACATGCTGGAACCTTGCCGGTAAGCCATGTGGCGATACACAGATTGATAGAAATGGGTTAAATTAAGATGTAAGTGTTAGCCAATAAGAAGCTAGAGCGAATGGGCCAAACAGTGGTTTAATTAATACAGTTTCTGTGTGGCTATTTTGGGGCTGAACAGCTGGGAACAAACAAGCGGCTTCCTACTACAGAACAGGAAACCACTTCTTAAATATAACCCCAGTACCACAGACACTGAGAGAAACAATTAATAAAAGGGACCTCCTGAAACTGAGAAGCTTCTGTAAAGCAAAGAACACAGTAAGACAAAATGGCAGCCTTCTGAATGGGAAAGATCTTTACCAACCCCACATCAAAGGACTGATCTCCAAAATATATAAAGAACTCAAAAAATTAGACATCAAAATTCTAAATAAGCCAATTAAAAAATGGGGTACAGAACTAAACAGAATTCTCAACAGAAGAATCTCAAATGGCCTAAAGACACTTATGGAAATGTTCAACATCCTTAGCCATCAGGGAAATGTTGGTGGGCCAGGGTAGGTTTCTTTCACAAACTCTGGTTTCAGGGCCAGGTTGTTTTTTTTTTTTTTCCCACTAGCTCTGGTTTCAGGGTGAGAGTGGGTTTTTTTTTTTTTTCAGTAGTTCTGGTTTCAGGGCCAGGGTGGGTTTCTTTCAGTAGCTCTGATTTCAGGACCAGAGTGGGTTTTTTGGTTGGCCCTTTTACCCTACAGATACAGTGACTGCTAGAGTCCTACAACACTTGGAAAGCCAAGAGTGTGAACTGGAAGTGGAAGAAGCTATAAACTCTCAAAGAGTGACCCAGGCTTTATTTCTTGGCCTCATCAAATAGTACCAACTTGGGTCAAGTGTTAAAATACATAAGCCTGCTGGGCGGTGGTGGCGCACACTTTTAATCCCAGCACTCAGGAGGCAGAGGCAGGCGGATCTCTGTGAGTTCAAGACCAGCCTGGTCTACAGAGCTAGTTCCAGGACAGGCTCCAAAGCCACAGAGAAACCCTGTCTCCAAAAAACAAACAAACAAAAAAGCCTATGTGGGACATTTGTCATTTTGGTCACACGTTCCATTTTTTTGCTCCCATGGGTCAATGATAATCTCATGATGCAAAATGCATTTATCCCAACCCTAAAAGTCTCTCCCCTTCCCATAGTCTTTAATAGTTTTAATGCTATTCAAAAATCCAAAATGAAAATAAAAACTCTCTTGAATTTAAGGCAATCTCTTAACTGTGACTTCTTATAAAATAATAATAATAAATCGTATATACTTTCAAAACTTAATGGCCCAGAACATGCATTTCCATTTCAAAGGTGAGGAATGGGGCACAGTGTGAATATATTGGATTAAAGTAAGACTAAAACCCAGCAGGGCCATCACCAAATCCTGTAGCTCCATGTCCAGTGTCTGGGACATTTCAAAGGGCTTATATTACCTACTCCTCCTGCTTTTCTGCCAGTAATAAAGATGGCTCTCTCAGGTTAGTTCCACTCTCTGCAATCTGTATTGGAAGCCCAAAGAAGTAGGTTCTAATATTGGGGAAGGAATACCCCAGCAACAGGATAAATAGAAACAGTCATCAAAAGTCTCCCAACCAAAAAAAGCCCAGGACCAGATGGTTTCAGCTCAGAATTCTACAAGATTTACAAAGAAGAACTAATACCAGTACTCCTCAAATTATTTCATATAATAGAAACAGAAGGAATATTGCCAAACTCTTTTTATGAGGCTACAATTACCCTGATACCCAAACCATAGAAAGACATTACTAAGAAAGAGAATTACAGACCAATCTCACTCATAAACTTTGGTGCAAAAATATTAAATAAAATACTAGCAAATTGAATCCAAGAACACATCAGAACCATCATCCACCATGATCAAGTTGTCTTCATCCCACAGATGCAAGGATGGTTCAACATACGAAAATCTGTCAACGTAATCCACCATATAAACAAACTGAAAAATAAAAACCTCATGATCATCTCATTAGATGCCAAAAAAGCTTTTGACAAAATACAACATCCCTTCATGATAAAGTTCTTAGAGAGAGCAGGAATACAAGGAACATACCTAAACATAATAAAGGCAATATACAGCAAGCCAACAGCCAACATCAAACTAAATGGAGATAAACTCCCAGTGATTCCACTGAAATTAGGAACAAGACAAGGTTATCCACTCTCTCCATATCTATTCAATATAGTTCTTGAGGTCCTAGCTAGAGCAATAAGACACCAAAAGGAGATCAAGGGGATACAAATTGGAAAAGAAGTCAAACTCTCACTATTTGCCGATGATATGATAGTTTACATAAGCGACCCCAAAAATTCAACCAAGGAACTTCTACAACTCATAAACACTTTCAGTAATGTAGCAGGATACAAGATTAACTCAAAAAAAAAAATATCAGTAGCCCTCCTGTACACAGATGATAAATGGGCTGAGAAAGAAATCAGAGAAACATCACTATTCACAGTAGCCACAAATAGCATAAAATATCTCAGACTAACTCTAACCAAACAAGTGGAAGACTTGTACGACCAGAACTTTAAATCTTTGAAGAAAGAAATTGAAGAAGACACCAGAAAGTGGAAAGATCTCCTATGCTCTTGTGTAGGTATAGTTAACATAGTAAAAATGGCAATCTTACCAAAAGCAACCTACAGATTCAATTCAATGCCCATCAAAATCCCAGGAAAATTCTTCAGAGACCTCAAATGAATGGTACTCAACTTCATTTGGAAAAGCAAAAAACCCAGGATAGCCAAAACAATCCTGTACAATAAAAGAACTTCTGGAGGCATCACAATCCCTGACTTCAAACTCTACTACAGAGCTACAGTACTGAAAACAGCCTGGTATTGGCATAAAAACAGATAGGAGGACCAATGGAACCTAATCAAAGACCTGGATATTAATCCACACACCTTTGAACACCTGATTTTTGACAAAGAAGCAAAAATATCAAATGGAAAAAAGAAAGCATATTTAACAAATGGTGCTGGCATAACTGGATATCAACATGTAGAAGAATGAAAATAGATCCATATCTATTGCCATGCACAAAACTCAAGTCCAAATGGATCAAAGACCTTAACATAAAGCCAGCCACACTGAACCTCATAGAAGAAAAAATGGAAAGTACACTTGAGTGCATTGGTACAGGAGACTACTTCCTAAATATAACCCCAGCAGCACAGACACTGAGAGAAACAATTAATAAATGGGACCTCCTGAAACTGAAAATCTTCTATAAAGCAAAGGACATGGTCAACAAGACAAAATGACAGCCTACAGAATGGGAAAAGATCTTAACTAACTCCACATCAGATAGAGGTCTGATCTCCAAACATACAAAGAACTCAAGAAATTGGTCATCAAAAGAACAAATAATCCAATAAAAAAAATGGAGTACAGACCTAAATAGAGAACTCTCAACATAGGAATCTAAAATGGCTGAAAGACACTTAAGGAAATGTTCAACATCCTTAGTCATCAGAGAAATGCATCTCAAAATAACTCTGAGATTCCATCTTAACACCTGTAAGAATGGCTAAGATCAAAAACACTGATGACAACTTATGCTGGAGAGGTTGTGGGGAAAAGGGAACACTTCTGCATTGCTGGTGGGAATGCAAGCTGGTACAACCCCTATGGATGTCAGTGTGGCGATTTCTCAGAAAATTAGGAAACAACCTTCCTCAAGACCCAGTAATACCACTTTTGGGTATATATCCAAAGGATGCTCAATCGTACCACAAGGACATGTGCTTAACTATGTTCATAGCAGCATTGATTTGTCATAGCCAGAACCTGGAAACAACCTAAATGCTCCTTGACCAAAGAATGGATAAGGAAAATGTGGTGCATTTACACAATGGAGTACTACACAGTAGAAAAAATAATGGCGTCTTGAATTTTGCAGGAAAATGGATGGAGCTAGAAAACATTATTCTGAGTGAGGAAACCCAGACACAGAAAGACAATTATCACATGTACTCACTCATAGGTGGTTTATAAACATAAAGCAAAGAAAACCAGCCCACAAATCACAATCCCAGAGAACCTAGACAACAATGAGGACCCTAAGAGAGACTTAACATAGATCTAATCTACATGGGAAGTAGAAAGTAGAAAAAGACAAGATCTCTTGAGTAAATTGGGAGCATGGGGACTTTGGGAGAGGGTTGAAGGAGAGGTGAGAGGCATGGAGGGGAGCAGAGAAAAATGTAGAGCTCAACAAAAATAAAAAAAAGAAAAGAAATGCAAGTCCTCAGGGGTGCACTGCAGGTGGGCTTTGACAAAGAGAGACAGAGCCTAGTTATTATGCTGAAAGAGCTGGTGTAGATAGAACCGAATCTGTTGGGCGTCAGGAGGTGACTGTGGGGGTGTGGGTTGTAATGCAAGGATTCCTTGCAGTTGGTGAACTGTGTTTGGGCCTTGTAAGGCTGCAGCTCTAGCTGCCTCATCAACTCGGTTGTTAGAGATGATGCTGCTGTCAGTCCATAGAGATGATGGAGTTGTTGGTCTGATGGTACCGATAGTGAATAATTCCTATAGCTGTGGGGAGATGGGAGGCTTTTTAGCATGGCCGTGATTTGACCTGAGTTAGTTATGGATCCTCTTTTTGTTGTAAGTAGCCCACACTCTTTCCAGATGGGACAGGAAGAGATGAAAATCATTTTTGGAGTCTGTGTAAACATTTAGGGATTATCCTTGTGCTAATTGGAAGGTACAGGTGAAAGCTGTTAGTTCAGCCTGTTGGCTAGTAGTATGGGTAAGGAGTACCTGTGCTTAACCACCCCAGTATCTGACACTATAGCATAGTCTGCTTTTTGGGTAAAAAGGAGCTATCATCTGTGTACCAGGTGTAGGTGAGCTGAGGAGTGAGGGAAGGGGCATTAGTTCTAGGGTTTCAATGCAAGAATGAGATGGGGAGTGTTTAGTGTTTGGTTGAGGAAGGAGATTTGAGATACTGAGGGGTGGGCAAGGTTGGAAAGTGAGTGTGGCATCTTCTACTAGTGCCACCTTGAGAGAAAGAACCCAGGAAGGAGGTAGTTTGTAAAACTTGGTTAAGAGATGGGAGAGGTTGTGGGAGGAGAAGATAGTGGTGGGTGACAGAAAGGTTAGTTTTTTTGATTCACAAATGAGGAGCTTGGCACTGCTAAAGCACATATGGAGGGTGCCCATCCCTGGGTGGCAAGGTATAGTTTTTTTTGGCAGGTATGTGTTGGAGCCACAAGTCTTATACAGAGAGTGTACAGCTGACATACCAATAGCCAGATCCATGGGAGAATACACTCCATATGGAGAACCCGACTGCAGAGCTTTGGGAACGCTTGTCTTTTGGATAGTCACTGTCAATTCTGTAGACATCTTATGAAATCATGGTGTTTCTCCCTTCCATCATGGGATTCATTCCCAAAATACCTCATCAGTGTAACTTCCTCCTGTATGGGCAATGGGATGACCTTCCTTCCATAGGGCCTCAGAGCAATAATATTCATTCTTTCTTCTAATAGTTAAATCTATATAAAGTCATTCCCCCACAATTACCTTTGCTAATAGACCATGTAGGAATTTCAAAAAGATAGGAAAGACAGTGTGCCTGGCCTTACTGACAAACAGGTATGGGCGTCCCCAAAACTGGCTATCACAATAGAGATTAGGATGAGGGGAGCGGGTGAGTCCAGGGTTCAGGGATGTTTAGTATTCTTATCTAATGGTTTGGAATGTCAGATATTTCCCCCTAGATCCTGGCCTTTCCTGGGTGGTGTCACCTTTTCCTGGAGTGCTGCTTTGTTAGGATCTACCTGTTTTATTTTATTTTTTCTATGATTCTGAAATGCATGTTGATATCATTGTCAATGTAGCTCCTAGGAATAGCTGGCCACCAGCTGGAAACCTTATGGGAGGGGAAACAGCATGGGGAACGATAGCAGCAAGCACAGCAAAAATAACAGAAACAGCAAAGAATGGGGAACAGTGTGGGCATTAGAGAGGTCGTAGAAAGAATAAACGGAACATGATAAAATATTTATGTGAGTTAATTTATTCCATTTTTACCCTCAGATCCTATTAGTCAGATTTTCACATGCTATAGCAAATCTTTCTATACCCTCAGAAGTTTAATAAGCTTAATCTGCAAATAAACCTCATTAGGTTTGCTACAGGTGCAAAGGAAGGTCCCAGTTGGTGGTCTATGACCCCCAAGGGCATATCCCTCTTTTTCTGTTACATAGAGGAAGAAAAGACAAGTTATGTCTGGGAGATGAAGGGCTGAAGCCTGGAGGAGAGCCTGTTGGAGCTTCTGAAAGGGCTTAGTAATGGAATTGAGGGGTTCGTGTGTGTGTGTGGGGGGGGCAAGGACTGCCTCATATAAGGAGTGAGAAATGAGGGGATCCAGGAATATAAGAAGCCAGCTATTCCTAAGAGCAATAAAATTTCCTCTTTATTAGAGGGCACTGCAAGGGACTGGATTAGGTGTTTTCTATCCAAAGTAATGGCTTTGTTGGTTGGGGTAATGGTTAATCCCAAGAAGCTGACCCAAGGAGTGGACAGTTGAACCTTAGAAGGCTGGACAAGAAACTTAGAAGAGCAGAGGTGTTAGTTTGGCTAATTTGTAGGGATGGGCTACAAAGGAGAATGTCATCTACATACTGTGTGATTTTAGATTTGGGAAGAGACAAAGAGAATATGTCAGAAGCTAGGGCCTGGTCAAATTGGTGTGGGCTGTCCTGGAACCCCTGGGGTAGGACAGTTTGTTGTCATTCATAACACTAGTGACCTGAGGCTGGTCCCATGAGGAATGGTTCCTCTGGCGGGTGGCCTGAAGCAGCAGGGAGACAGACAGATAGATATGCCATGCAGAGAGAGAGTTGGGGTCTAGAGTTTATTTAGTGGGCTATGGAGGGGGAAGGAAAGGGAAGATGGGGGAAGGGGAGGGAGAGAGAAGAGAGAGAGGCAGAAGCTGCCTTTCCAGAAGAAGGGCAGCCAGAGGCGGGGATGGGGGTGTTGGGGATTAGGGGGAGGCAGTAGTTACCTCTTACCTTCTCAGTGAAAAGGGGGGGGTTGGGAGTGGGTGGAACTTTTTTCTTAAAGGGGCAGGGTACCCAGGTGACAGACCAGGTCAGCAGATTACAACATTCCCATCTTTTTCTTATAATGAAAAGGTGGGGAGTTAGGCATAGCAGGTTGAAGGAATTGAGATGGCGGATTCTCAAGACTGCTTTCTACTTGTTTGTGGCCATCAAAGTCTTTCTTGGGGGGCCTGAGATAGGTGGGTGCTGGTCACATCCTGAGGTAGCTGGTCGTTTTACTCCTATCCAGGATTTGCAGTGTGGAACTGTCTGGTGTCTCTTGGACCTGGCAAGGTGTTGGCAGAGCAGAGGACAAAGTTAACTTTAGGAAGAAAAAAAATTTTCAGGACCAGGGAATTGAGAGGGGTGTATCTGACCTGTTTAAGGTGGATCCTTTAATTTGGCTTCCTGGAACTCACAAGAAGTTTTGAGTTTGTGAAAACATAAGTTTTAGACACATACATTGTATAAACAGCTCATATTTATGTCAGAATGACTGTGACAGATGTTTTTTGCACAATGAAAAGTATCTTTAAGACTATGAAAGGTGCTGGGCAGTGGTGGCGCATGCCTTTAATCCCAGCACTCGAGAGGCAGAGGTAGGCGGATCTTTGTGAGTTCGAGGCCAGCCTGGTCTACAAGAGCTAGTTCCAGGACAGGCTCCAAAGCTCCAAAGCTACAGAGAAACCTTGTCTCAAAAAACCAAAAAAAAAAAAAAAAAAAAAAAAGACTATGAAAGGCAGCGTGAGAGAGAGAATTGATAACTTTTATTTGTCCTCACACCTTTATAACTTGCAGGTATACATTTTAATAACTTGCATTTGTATGTCTTAAAACACCTCTTATTTAGAACACAGTAAGAAGTTATACTGAAATTTGTTTGGTGAGGTTGTCCTTTTAAACTGACAAAACCGCTCAGCTGTCAGACTGCATCAGAGATCTTTGAGAAGGATAAAATTTTACTTGAGTTATTGATTCAAAAAAATGACAGAGAACTTACTTGATTGTCTACCTAGAGCCTCTCCTCAGGGTCCTCCATGGTCATTGAGGGTTGTATTTGCCTTTTGCTGTTTAGCACAGGGCCTGCCAGGTTTTAGAAGATCCTGTGGATTAGGAAATCTGTAGGAAGACAAACCTTACCTCAGCCTAAGCAGCTAGGTAGTATATTCCATTAGATTCTTTGTTCACGTCTGGGGATCTTCAGTTTAGATGAAAGGCAGTTCTCCCAGTGGTTAGTGCTTTCACTTGATGAAGCAAATTGTGGATGGACATTGTTCTGTGCCCATCTGTCTTCTGTCTTTTTTTTTTTTTTGGAGGAAATAGAGTTCTGCTGCTAGAAGCCAACCTGTCTCTTTTTGTTATGAAAAGTCTTTTAATAATTAAACATTTAAATGCCATATTCCCCAGATCTCTGAGCAGTTGAGGGCTGTTTATTGGGTATAGAATCTGCCTGGAGAGTTGAGTCCAAGCTTGATAGTATTGGTTTTTAACTTAACAGGCAAGATTTATTCTTGTGAAAGACAATGAAGAAAAAAACTGTTTGCAATAAAAGCTTAATAGTAGAATTGACAATAGCAGAGAACAGCTTAATATATTTTAAAGCAGGGTTGGGTTACATATACAGTATTTTTATAAGAGACTTAAAAGTGACAGGTCTTGTAACTGACTAAGGGCAGGACCTCGTGTGGAGAACCTACTATGGGCACTCTTTGGCTAGAGTCCAGAATGAACTGGAGAGTCCAATTATCCTGTAGTGGCTCAGTCTTTGAAGCTGGGTATCACAGGAGTCCTAATCTGACATTGAAGGCCTGGAGGATTCCTGAATAGCTGCTGATCTGCAATCTGTATTGGAAGCCCAAAGAAGTAGGTTCTAATATTGGGGAAGGAATACCCCAGCAATAGGATGAATAGTCATCAAAAGTCTCCCAACCAAAAAAAGCCCAGGACTAGATGGTTTCAGCTCAGAATTCTACAAGATTTTCAAAGAAGAACTAATACCAATACTCCTCAAATTATTCCACACAGTAGAAACAGAAGGAACATTGCCAACTCTTTTTATGAGGCTACAATTACCCTGATACCCAAACCACAGAAAGACATTACTAAGAAAGTCAAGCTGACTTTGGGTTGTCAGTCAAAGTCCAGGGGCCATGAAAATGGGTGGGCACAAACCAAACCCCTACATTGTCAGGTGGAGTCAGAGGCCCCAGTGAGGGGCTTTAAGCCCAATGGGTTAGTGGTTGACCAGTACTGGACCTTTTTTTTATGTGGGGTAATCTCTGCTGAGCGATTGCACACTCACGGAGGCATGGCCAGATGTGTGGGAGGAACCTGCTGTTTGATGTTCCAGTGATTTTAAGTTGGAAAAGCTACCACGTAGAAGAAGAGTTAGAAGATTACAGGATCCCTAGCAGCCCTCAGCTGAAAGGGATAGCCTGCTGAGTTTACAGCATCAAATGTTATCATTCATCAATGCTGGTGACCTGAGACTGTTCCCACGAGGGAGGGTGGTGGGTCACCTTGGTGGGTCCCCTGGTGGGTAGCCTGAGGCCCCACAGGAGACAGACAGATAGATGGGGTACAGAGTTTATTTAGTGGGTATGGAGGGGGAAGGGAAGAGGGAGAAGCAGAGGAGGAGAAGTGACAGACCAGGTCAGCAGATTACAACACAGTCCCCATGATCTGTGTGGAGGGTGAGTATCAGAGTCAGTCCAGGTGAAAGCAAAGATATTTTGAGACTGAGTGTGAGAGGTATAGAGAAGAAAGTGTCTTTGAGATTCAGAACTGAGAAATGGGAGGTCCCTGAAGGGATAGTGGAAAGAAGGGTGTAGGGATTAGGCACCACAAGTTGGAGGGGACCACTGCAGAGTTAATGCTGGAACTCTTGAACCAGGTAGTAGGTACCCTTAGGTTTCTTAACTGCAAGAATAGGGGTGTTAAAAAAGAAGAGTAGGACAAAGTAGTTTTTTTTCTTAGAAGGTCAGAAATGATAGGTTTAAGTTCCCCTAAGGCTCTGGAGTGAGAGTGGGCACTGGGCTTGGGTAATGAACCGGGCAGGATTCTGTAATTGGATGACAATGGGGAATGGCATCTAGAAACAGAGGGGTTTTGGGTGTCCCAGACTTGGGGGTCCACCTGGGAGGCTGGTAGAGAAAATGACATGTTGGAATCAGAAAGGGGCTGCTGGTGAGTCTGGGATCAGGCAGATGTGGGAAGCAAAGAAATAGAAGCTCCCACTTGGACTAAAAGATCCCTTCCCAGTAAGGGCACAGGACAGGTTGGCACAACCGAAAATGAATGAGTGAGGAGAAAGCCCCTGAAAATTCAATTGAGTGGTGGAGTCTGATGAAGTGGGTAAGGCTGTCCCCATACCCCGACAATAGGGACATGAGGAGAGGTAGGTCCTCAAAACTCCCTCAGGACCAAGTAAGTGACCCCAGTGTCCAGGAGAAAGGAGATGGACCACCCTGTTACCATGCTGCTTACTTGGGGCTTCTTGTCAGAGATGAGAGTGGTTGGGTTGAGAGAGCCCAGATCCTCTCAGTCGTCCATGGCTAGGCCTAAAAGGTTGGCTTGAGGGTGGTCTGTGTTTGATGTCCTGATGTCACAAGGTGCACGGGGACAGTCAACAGACCAGTGACCCTCTTGGTAGCACTTTGGTCTGGGTGACCTGCAGGGATTAGGGCAAGCTCGGGCCCAGTGACTCTCCTGACCATCTTTGAAGCAGAGCCCCAGGGGGCGAGGGAGCCCTGGAAGTCGCCAAGGTCGGTCAAATGGCCTTGGCCAGCATTTGGTAATTTTGTTTATGGGCTTTCTCATCTCTCCCGTGTTACACCTTGAAAGCTGGCACTAAGACTTCTGCCTGTGGGGTTAGGAGCCCTCTCTCTAGATGCTTAAGCTTGGCCCTCATGTCAGGGAGGCTCTGAGAGAAGAAACAGGTCGTAAGGAGTTGTCTGCCTTCTGGGTTTTCAGGGTCTAGATTTATATACTGTAAGATGGACTCTGAGGTGTTCTAAGAACTGAGACAGATTTTCCTGTCTTTCCCGGATGATTTCTTAGAGTTTTTCATAGTTAACTGGCTTGAGTGCAGCCTTATGGAGACCTGCTAGGAGGCAGGTTGTAAACTGATCTCTAGCTAGAGTGCCCCCTGGGGTATTATAGGCCTATTAAGAACCGCAGTCAGGGACTGCCTACATTAGTTTGATGAGTCTCATCTGCACATGCTCTGGCCTGTACCCAAACTTGCCTGCGTTCATCAGGAAGTAGTTGTATATATCTACATCTATATCATCTCTCTATGTATCATGGAATGTGAGGTTATACAATGGAGTTATATATTGGAATTCTTTAATGAAAGAGGTAGGATTAGATGCATAGGATCCCAGACTTTTCTCTAAAGAGCTCACTTAATGAGAAGGGGACATGTACCTTAACCAGTTCATCCACTCTGGCAACATCTTGCAAAGAGAGAATGGGTGGAGGGTGCAGGGTTGGAATGGGTGGAGAGGGATAAATGGGGACCCATGGTGGCGTGAGGATGAGTAGCAGGAGGGGTGGAAGTGGGCACGAGAGTCAGATGGCTAGAACAGCCCATTGCTGGGGAGGAGGAAGACGCTAGAGGAGCTGAAGGAGCAGATGTATGTTGAGGACAGAATAGTGGGGGTTCGTTAGCAGGGTTCAGATTAGTGGAGGGTTCTTTTGGTTCAAATTGCATAGTCAAGATGTGAGTGGGTGAACAGGAAGCACAGAGAGAGGGTCTGGAGCTGAGGTAGAAGAAGGCTTGTACATAAGTCACCTCCTTCCATCTACCCGTCTACTGGCAGAAGTTGGAAAGGGCCCACAAAATATTGGGTTCAAACTGCCATTAGGTGGCCATTTTGACTGGCTATCTAAGGGGTATTTGGGCCATGTCTGCATAGAAAGCGGAAGAATTTAGAAGCCTTTAAATCAGGCATTAAACGCAGAGGTTTGAGGTTTTCTAAAAGACATCCCAG
Source organism: Ondatra zibethicus (assembly GCA_004026605.1). NCBI lineage: Eukaryota > Metazoa > Chordata > Mammalia > Rodentia > Cricetidae > Ondatra > Ondatra zibethicus. The sequence goes on along the minus strand of PVIU01002458.1, from coordinate 68,508 downwards.
AGGAGGCGTTGAGCTTATTGTGGTAGGTGGCTTAACTATGAGTGAGGCAGAGAAATGAGATTCCATGGCTTGGAATTTCTAGTGTTCCAGTTAAGTGAGGATCAATTGAGAAGGCACAAGCTGCTCAGTTATTCATCAAACACAGGTCAGGCAACAGGGCTCTGAGCCCGAGGGACATGAGGTTCCCACCACTTTCCAATAGCAGTGGGAACAAGGGTTTACCACCTGAGCCTTTGTGAGGCGCGCCAGATCTAAAGTAAAACAGGAAAGTGAGGGGAGAAGGGTTTGATCATTGTCACGATTGTCCCCAGAGTGCTGGAGAACAGTGGATTTTATTGTCTCATATTATTGTTCAGCCCCAAGTAAGAAGTTCTTTGCATGTTCATGAACATGTATCAGAATTAAGACACGAATCATCTTTTACTTTTGCATGAAGAGACTGTTTATTAAGGAGTTTATTACAAAGCCCCCAGGTCCTTGAACTGTTCTTCTTTCCCTTGTCAGTCAGGGTGGAGGATCCTGAGCAGGCAGAGGGACTACTGCTACTGTCCTTAATCATAAGGATGGGGCTTCAGAGTTGCGTGGAAAAATTCACAGAGGGGTTCGCTGTCATTCAGTACTTTGCCTGGCTTCAGCAGTGCCTGGTTCAGTTTGCTGCCTGAAGGTCACTCTAAGGGGAGAGAAAGACAGCAGTTACTGCCTTTAACCCCAGAAGATGACTGCAGCATGGTAAGTGCTAAGCCACACCCCACCAGATCCCATAGCACTGCTTCAGGGATGGGATAAAACACCTGGAGTGAGCACCCTAGAGAGTTCAGACTATGAGAGAAGGAATTTGGAGGTAAGGCCTCTGGAAAGGGGGCTGGTCCATGCAGATGCAGTCAGGGTTCACCCAGGTGTAAGGTACCAACTCTGGGGTCACAGGTTTCTGAGTGAAGCACCTGCTGACCCTGGCACAATGCTGGCTGTCAGTAACTAGACTTTCACTGTTATCATATAACCTGGGGTGGGCTGTGTTTGTTGTCCCTGTAGTTGTGGCTCAGATGTCATCCATCTGATCTGTTTGCCTGATCAAGGCGGGCTTGTGTAAGGTTCTCTGGCCCCTGATAGGGTCCGTACGAAAACCTGAGAGCACAAAGAGCCACCGTGAGCAAGTGCTGGCTTTCTGTCATTCGGACCCAATTGCTTTGGGCCCAGATGCAGGGAAGGAAAGTTTGAATCATATGAGAAAAATTGATGTTTTCTGGGTCAAATTTGACACTGATTGCACAGGCAGACCAAGAATACATGCACGGTCCTGTATTTGAGGCAAAATCAAGCAAAGCAAAGCAGAGAAGCGAGGAAAAGAATTGTATTTCAGCTTCTTACCGATTTCAGCAGTTTGACATCGGCATTCAATAAGGCAAATGAAGACACTCCTTCTGGAACATTCATTTGATTATACAGTTCTGAAATAGGGAAGTACCATCTTGTGACAAGAGTTAAGGGAAAAGGTAACCCGGGTGGCTCTTTTGACCACAGTCATACGTGGGATCTCTGACCTGCTTGTGGCCCTAGGAAAGTCACTGCCACACACACTCAGCATGGTGTCATGGATACTGTACACCCCAGCCTGTAGGATGGAGGCAAGGTATGGTGTAGGGGAAGAAAGGCCCCCAAAGCAGGTGGGGACCTGGTGATCTAACACTGATGAGAAGTGATGCACTGCCTCCCTGCAGGACCTGGCTGGAGGTTGCACACACATTTGATGACCATTATACTATTTACCACCACAGTAGAGCTAACCAGGGATGTGCATACCTGGCACGTGGCACCACCATCATTGTTGTCCAAAAAGGTTATGATGTAACCTTCAAGAGTCAGAACCCTAATGTCTATAGTGGTTGGTGACCCAGGTCCACTGTTCATTTGTATGCCAAAGGGCCTGTGGACAAGACTTCCTGGGAACTGCGGAGGAGGCAATTTGATCTCTTTTCCCTTTATACTGTCAGATGCTGTCATTTATGATAGAGAAGGTGATGTATAACTCAGCAGATGACAGAATGGCCCTGTGCTTGGTGCTTTAGTGTCATACATGTGTCATCTATGCCAGCTGCCAGAATTATTAATTCCACATACCATTGAAGACAGACCAGGCCTTCTTCATGACTTCAGACATAATGCCGTCTACCTCTTCCTTCTGCAAGATACGGGAGAACATTTTCAATAGAGCCTTACAGGCTTCTGCTTGTCCTCAAGGCCAAGGACATTAGCTCAGGCTGCAGGTTCCTGTGGGATTTCTCTATTTCATGATCTGTCATGTGTCAAGGTGGAGTGTAGAGATGGATCTCAATGTATTCTTAGGGCTCCTGTGTTTGGGAGTTAGGGGGCCCCTTTTTTGTTTGTTGCCCTTGTGATTCCATGAACAGAGGTATTGTCCTGTGCACTGCCACCTTGCTACTGTTAGCGCAAGTGGCTTTGGAACTTCAGGAACAACTTGGAGGCCAAAGTTGGGAGGCCTGGCAGTTGTTGGCCATTGCGTCTGTTGTGATGTGGTTCAAGGGTGTATAGCTCTAGGTCCATCCCTGTCATGGTGCTCTCTTCTCTCTCTCGTGACCCTCCTCTGAGATCATATGGTGTTGCTCTGCACCTCTGCTTCCTTCTCATTGCTCACCCTTCTCTGTGGGAAGTCAGGCTTCTGCAGAACTGGGTTGGGTGCCACTGTAACAGTACCCCACTGTGTGTACTCCAAGAACATTCCTTAAACTCTGCCCTCTACCATCCAGGGTACAACTCTTAGCAATAATGATTTGTATTTGGGTGTTTCTATGAGGTCAGGAGTCAATAATACTCAGTCTTTTTCACTGAGTCCACAGCCAGGAATATCCTTTTGCTTCCCTGCTAAGTAGAGACCTAGGGATTTAGCCTTGAAATGTTCCCCGAGTCTGCTGCCTCACTGACGCCCCATATCTTGGGCTGCTAAAAGGACACATTTTCCAGTTCCATCTCTGGGCACCCACTGTGGGCCTCTCCCCAGCACATGGCACCAGACTATAAGTATGTTGTTTCCTTTGTATGTGTTTACATATATGCTCCTTGCAGCCCCCTCCACGTATGTCAGTGTGAGCATGGGCAGCTGTGGATTTAAGAGTTCTCCAGAGAGCCAGTTAGAAGCCTGTGTTTCTGTTCCACAGTAAGTATGCGCTCTAATCCCATGGGCCTCTCTTTCCCCCACTCCTGAGTCACTGAGTGTCTGGCATTGACATGATTTCCCAGCTATCATGGGTCAGTATAAAAGGACACATCAACTTACAGCCTCAGGGGGCTCCACTCTGTGAACAGACCTGTCAGCCACAAAGAACAGAGAAATGTTAGGTTCATGGGAGCAGTACTACTCATGTTTAGAGTTCAAGTCTTATCTCAGTTGGTTTGGAATGAGTCATCTGTAGGCAGGAGCTACTGAGCAGAGCAGACATGTGAGAAAGAGCACAGAAGCCACAGTTCCTGAGTCCCTGTAATGATTCAAATAGCTGCCCAGAACCCATCATGTCTCTGTGTTTCACAGGGTCTTTACAGTCTCTGAGGTCTGTGCAGTTGCACCTTGTAGTACCTTGTGAGTTTGATGTCTGGTACCAGTTTGGATTTTGAAATCTTGCTGTTATGGCTGACGATTAATTGCTGAAATGACACAAGGGAGCATGAGCGAGACAGGGGTCCATGGCCTTTCCCTCCTCTGTGGGGACACCAAAGCTAAATGGGCCTCAGGGTTTTGGGAAGCGTTCATCTCATACATCCAAGTCCTTGGCCTTCTTCCAACTCAAGAACCCTCATTTCGCGGCACTCACCGTTTTTCCAGTGGCAAAGTCCTCGCCATCCTTCGTTATTTTCACCTCATAAGAGACTCTGAGGAATTTGTCTTTCTGGAAGGTATAGGCTATTTTGGTGATGTTGGCTTCCAGGTCATTCATCTGTTGTGAAGAAGACTTCAGTTAGTTTGGGGGAGAGGATGGAGGTGCTGTATCATGAGCCAGCATGTGCTCTTCAGTCTTGGTTGATATACTGAGTTTGGTCCTCTAGGCTTGATCTCCCAGCTTGGGGCGGATACAACTGAGTAGAAGAAATGACAGGGCCATTCCCAGCCCTCGCCTCTGTTTACTTCAGTGGATGGATGTTGTGGGGGAACCCTTGTGAAATGTTGCTTTCTATCAAGTGTTTCAAAGTAGCAGTGTGCTCTGCCCTTGTGTACTGGAAGCTCTCTGCTGAAGGCTTATGGGCTGTGTGGTGAAGATTCCTGTATGTTGCTTCACCTGATCACGGTTTACAGCCGCGAGCTCATCTAACTAAGGTTACTTTCCTTCATCTTTAAAGGGGTTCGGGTCATTTTAAAGTACCCCTCTGTGATAAGCCTGGTGCTCTTGATGCTACTGTGACTTGGTCTCTCACTGAGTCTTTGAGGGTATCAGTAAAATGAAGAAGAGTTCTTACATTGAGCTGTATTTAGGATTACTTGCCATTGATCATTTAAGGATACCTGGCTGTGTACTTGGCATGTGCATGACACATTCATAATGCTAACCTCCCACCCCCTTTCCTGCCTTTGATGCCCTGCTGAAGACATCAAGGGTCCTTTCTGTACACTAAGGATGATGTATGTCCTGTGGCATTGGTCTTACCCCTCTCGGCAAGAGCCTTCAAATCTCTGCCAGGCGGTGGTGGCGCATTCTTTTAATCCTAGCACTTCAGAGGCAGAGACATGCAGATCTCTGTAAGTTCGAGGCTAGCCTGGTCTATAGAGCTAGTTCCAGGACAGCTAGGGCTACATAAGGAACCTTATTTTGAAAACAACAGCAACAACAGAAAACTCCAAACCAACCCCCCTAAAGCAAAACAAAATGAAACACCCCTTCAGATCTCATTTACATCTCTACTTTCTCCCTCAGAAGTGACAGTCTCAGCTCATGTCCAGAGTGGCGCAGACCTGGGGCTGATGAAGGACACTCACCTTGACAGAGCTCTGCTTGGCCACATAGATTAGAAGTACCTTCAGCATCGAGGTGGACATAGTTAGAGAGATGGTGGCGTTTCTGGGATCTGGAGGGAGTCGACTTCCAGGCACGGGCACTGTACTCTTGCCAATGTTGGCTTCAACCTAAGGAGAGGAAATTAGAGAACTATCTGTGTGAGTTCAGGAGACTAGAAGGAGAGGGAAGGCCTCGTGACCCAGCTGTGACAGGGCAGGGCGAAGAGGTCTTTGTTCCAGTGGCAGGGTAGCAGGGCTCAGGGTGGCCAGGCTTTCCTGAGAGGCCATGAATCCTCACCTGAGGGCAAGTCGCCCTTTTATGATGGACTTCATGATGATGTGTGTGTTTACTAGTTGCTTCCTGTCCTTGTCACAGTCTACAGAACTGAGAGCTGGTCTCCCTCCATGTCTCCTTCTTTCCTTTCTTCCCTCCCTCCCATGTATCATGAACCATCATATGGAGGAATAAGTTCTTAGATTAAGGCCATTCTTGAATATTTTCTCTGTCTGTCTGTTTCATTCTCTTTTTGTATACATTCTCCCCTCATATTTCTCAGCTATAATCTCTTTTTGGAAGGGATACTGGAACATTCAGAGATGAACATAGAGAAGAGAGGGTTTTGCCTAACATCATTGTCCTGTGCATATGTCCGTTAGTTTTTTTTGACTTTAGGGTGATTCATACTATCTATTTATACTAGTTATAGTCATAAATCATGGCTGTGTTTCCACATGTGATGTGTGTAGAAGAATCTGACCCTCGGCTTGGCTATGTCCCTTGTGTGTATTATAGGTTGTTGATGAACGTCCTCCTGAATGTGCATGGATTTGTGTTTCAGCATCTGAGAGCAGTTTTGTTGATGGATTTGCAGAAGAGAAGCAGAGCCAACTGTGTCTCCTTTCTTCATCACTTGCCATGTTCTGTTTTTGCCTTCCTGGTTGGGTAGCAGGCGGTTGGAAGGAGCTGGCCCTTTTTGTTTTGTTGTATAATCGCCTAAGAGTGGAGACCTGAGCAGGGCAATGTTTTGGTTTTCTCTGGTGGGTTCTCACAGGCCATGTGCTGTGGTTTTGAATGGAGGAGAACGCTAGCCTGTCCATGCCCTGATGAGTACTCAGAAGACTGGTCCCAGGAATGGATGAGGCGTGAGAAAAGAACCGATCATTATTTTACTGTTCTGACTTTTTGATCTCTTTTGTGGGCTCAGGTAGGCTTTCAGCCTTCATCCAGTTATTGCGATGAGAGCAAATACTTACACAGTAGAAGATGAAAAGTCCTTTGGGAGACATCCTGGCACTTTGAGTCTGGTACTTGAATAAGCCGGTAGCTGTGGAGGAGAGGAAGGGGAGGAATGGAGAGAGTTCTGACAGCCATTGATAGCTGCTGTGCCTCAAATGCAGCTCTGGTCTTCTCCCATAGATGGACATTTGATTCTGTCTGCCTTCCATGCACAAGGTGCTGTCTTGGATGCCTTCTACATCCCAAAGGATGCTATGCGCTTGTGGTTTACCCACAAGGATTTAGATTTTTTTAACCTGATCTGTCAAAATCTTCTTGGAGAAGGAAATGCTGGCTATCTAGACCATGTAGTTTGTCTACTCTGTGCTTTGAGAAATAAGCTAGTTTTCCTACTTCACCTCTCTGTGTGGTTCAACCAAACATGTCCTCCCACCTTGGCTGTTGGCATGTTTATCGGGATATTGTGAGATTTCCTGACCTCAGGACCCCATAGATGACCTGGGACTTCTCCTGATTCAGACTCTTTGCAGTATTGCTTTGAAAACAGTTTGGGTTGGGAGCTCTGTGCAGATGTCCCAGAGGCACTGTGTCTTTTCTCTTTCATGAGTCAGAAGTCAAGTACTTTCAGAGAAAGGTCTGCTGGGCCATTCTCCTTCCTAAGTGTGCTGAGGAGGTTGTGTGAGTCCTTGTAGTTTTGGAGTATGGTATCCTGGAGCCCATCCTACGTAGTATGCCACCCTGTGAAATCCACCAAGGTCCCTGGGGCACCCCAGCGTACTGCCAATATACCAGCAAGGAAGTACTCACTGTTCTTGCACTCATTAAAGTTGGTGAGAACGATGGCACAGGAGTTGGAATTCTTCAGCTGTGAAGTCACCACAGGTTAGCTTAGCTGAGGGAGCCCCAGTAGCCTGCCTTATTATCCTACCTCCTCCCCATCTCCCCTAGGTTTCCCACTTTCCTGTGCTGTTTCCCTGACCTCTGTTGGACAGAAGTTATCCACTATTCTCAAATCTTGTGTCCTTTAGTTCTGCTGCTTGTTATATGTAGTGATATTTCATTTGTATTTTGATAAGTAAAGCTTGTCTGGCGATGAGAGTGTGAAACTGCTTCCCTGGTCAGCCTTAAAGACCAGGCAGTGGTGACACATGCCTTTAATCCCAGTAGCCACACTAATTGCCATAGAAACGAGGCAGTAGTGAGCACACCTTTAATGCCAGCACTAGAGAGGAATATGAAACAGGAGGAGACAGCTCTCAGGTCAGTCTCATTCTGAGATTCCTGGAGGCAGGATCTGCATTTCAGACTGATATAGAGGTAAGAGCCAGTTACTGGCTGCTTTTTTTTCTAGTGTTCAGGTTGAACCCCAATATCTATCTCTGGGTTTTATTAATTATATTACTGGCTTAAGGTCCAGAGGAGCTGCTTGTCCATGGTGGCCCTTTTGTTCCAAAGGTCCCTGGTACTGCTCCCCAATCTGTCCTAGCAGCTGGGCATTTACAAAGCTGCCAGTTTCTCTCCTGCTTCCCAGGGATCAGGTCTGTGCGGGAGCCCCACCCCTTCCCTGGACTTACATTCTCATTCATTTCTGCTGTCAGCAGTATGGGGACGATCTCATTCAAGGGCAGAGGCTCGGGGAGAGGCACAGTTCCTGTGACTCTGAAAGATATAATGCTGAGATAAGTGATCTTCGTGTACAAACCGACTCACCGATGAAGGCATCAGATGATGTCCGGCTTCTAAGTGAGTGCGTGAGTCCTGAGCTCTTGTCTTGGTCTTTAGTGTTTAAGGAGAATGCAAAGATACCTGTGCAAGTCACAGGACACCTGGCCTAGAGGTCCCCTTGGATGGATTCACCCTTCAGACACTGGAGCACATTTGCCCACAGACCTTTCTGTGTCTTGGTGTAGCTGTAGTTCTGATTTCACAACTTTCTACATTCTAGTTAGAGAAACTATAATGACTCCTGCCTAGGCCATAGCAGAGGGAAGGAAGGAATGTGAAATCTGGGTATGGATGGGTGGGAAGCATTTCTATTTTTCTGGTGTGAGCCTAGTCAGAAGGGCCTGGACCCTCTAGCTCTTCCAGGAGAGGAGCTGTAGGCAGCTGGCCCACCGAAGTGGCAGAGAGATTTCACTATGTGGCCTCGTGATTCTTTTTTCCATTTTCACTCAGGTCTGTGTACTGTTTAGGGGAAATATAGGATGAGTCACTTAAATAGAGCCAGCAGGAAAGACAAGGTAGATGTGACAAGACTGGTCTTAGCTACAGAGGAACGCTGCTCGACAGCTCTCCTGGCATTTCCTGACTGTCCAGTGTACTATGGTGGATCCGTCTCCTCTTAGACAGCAGCTGGGCCCCTCTGGCACCTTTCTGCATTGATCGAGTAGAAAGAAAGCAGGTTTTACGTACGTCTCTACTAACTGAATGTTCACTTCGTTGACCTGGAATTGGGTGTCTTGGACGTCAAGGTTGACACACTGGGTGTTGTTGGAGGAAATTACAGCTTTCATTGTCACTTCCATTGCAGACTGAAACTGCAGTAAGGTGACGACAGGTCCAAGTACGCTGTGGAGAGGATGTGCAGGCAAATGACATACTGCCTGGGAGGTGAGGCTCCAGCAGAGGAATGGGCTTTTGGGAATCAGCCTCACACTTTGGGGAAGGTTGTCGTCTAGATGTGAGGACTGTGTTCCCAGTCCACGTGCTCCTAGGTCCTCAGTCCCATGCCACAGAATGAAGAGGCTGGCCATTTTCGGTAGTTAGTTAATATTTGACAAATAATTGCCTTATGTAGCCTTGAGGAAGTCACCTATTGTTGCTGGCAGAACCTACAAGTCCCGTGCTTATGTCTTCTAGTTGTGTGGAAATACATAAGAAAAGCCTAGCAGGAGACAGCTTGGGCTTCTCAACATAGGAAGGTCCAGACAAGGCAAATTGTATGTGTGTGTATGTGTGTGTGTGTGTGTGTGTGTGTGTGTGTGTGTGTGTATTTTTTTTCAGAGGCAGGCTCTTACTCAGTAACCCAGGCTTACTGGAAAATAGCTGATCCAACTTTTTCTGTCTATGTGTCCTAGTCATCTGGCTCTAGGATAGGGACCTCATATCCTAATCCTTGGTGACTTGGCAATCATTTTGGGAACAGGCTCACCCTTTTCCACCTATGATGGCAGTGACTGTCGAGTGGACTTGGATCTCATCCGCTGCCATGGCCATGTCCATGCTGTCCACGGTTACTTCATCAACCTTCAAGCTGCAGAACGACAACACAGACTCAGTTCTCTTCCTGGAAACAGCCTGGCCCTCATGAGAAATACCCGCGAGGCTCCAGTTCCGCACCAACTGAGCTCTGCCAGTTCTATGGCTGCTGAGCTCCCCTTCCCACCCAGTGGTTTAAGCTCAAGACCTCCTGGTCATATTTTGCAGCTATTCCAGTGGGAATAAGTATGTCTCTCCATGAAAGGGTGGCTGTCCCTGGGGTTGCTGTAGGTTGAGTGTCAGCGTTCCCAGTGAGCGGCTTGTTTGTCCAGAAACCCAGAGGATTGTGAAGGAAGCACTTACTCGAGCAGAAGGTCTTGGACCTTGACCTTGAGTAGATTTGAAAGTGGGTCTTTGACGCTTTCTGGGAGTATTTCATTCACCTTGGCCTCTACAGAGTCTTTTAGGTTGTGTACGTTTCCAATCATGCCATCCAAAGGATTCTTGATATCGGAGAGCATGTCTCCATTCAGAAGTCCTTTCCCAGGGCCCTTGTCTCCACCGAGGTTTAGTAAGCTGCCCAGGCCACCACTGCCCCCTGGGAGTAGCTGGCTGAGACCTCCAGTGACCTTGGACCATGAAGAGGGCTTTGAGGAATCCTCATTCCCTGCTTTGCCTAGGATACCATCGAGGTCGAGACCGCCTGCCCCTTTTAGGAGGGAGGTGGGATCTAAGAGCGAGAGCAGGTCAGAGTTGTCCACCGTGGCTATCAGTTTCCCAAGCACACCTGCCATGTTAATGTCATCACACTTGACAATGTCCTCGATCTGTGGGGGCAGAGCGTCCATGAGATCTGAAAAAGATCAAGAGACAGTCGTGCTGTGGGTTTTCTGTTCAGCTCATCCCTAGCAACCTCCTTTTGGAAGATGGCGTATTGAAATATGGGGCACTTAAGAGCTCTGAATTCTGCCTTGGCATTTCCCCGAGGCCTGCGCACTGATAGACAGGTGTCTCTCATAATCTTCCCTGTATCTGGTATAAATAGGGAGAGAGAGATGGAATTCTCCAGTAGTAGAGAACAGGCTGAGAGTCATCCTGTGACCTGGAAAATAGTCTGATCACTAGAATGCTATCTTCACATGCCTGTCTTGCTAGCTCTAGTAGGGACTGCATAGAAAAATGTCCTTGAAGTGTTGAATGTGTTCAGCCTTGCTAACTTCAGAGCTGAGAGATTGACCCAACAGGCATCTGACTCAGCAGAATTGCAGCTGAAGCAGTCCCCGGAAGTATCTCTTACAGCCTAGTCGCTCCTTCTTTCCCCAGAGCTCTGTGTCTAGAACATTGGACTTACGGGGGTGGTAGCTGGCCACCGTGACAGTTCAGTGGCTTATGGCCTTCGTCTCTATCCTGTCATGCTCTGATACAGGGCTTTGCTATACCATTGCTGCAGGGAACTTCCAAGAGATCTATAAGGGTTTCTTGCTGTCCTTCCTTAGTTTACAAATTCTTCCCATTTCCTGTTTAACAAACTGAATCACTTCTTTGCCATGTTTTTACATACAAAGGTTCCTCGACTCTCAGCCTTTGAGATTCTCCAGGAGTAGAATTCCTCATCTTATGGACCAATGTGTATCTCAGAGAGGGAATGGAGTGGAAGTTTCATGAGAGCATGTGTGGTGAAGGGCTTGCTGACAGATTCTCAATTTTCTGTTTCCTTTTTTTGAAAACAGGCTGAGGGTTAATTAACTATGGGAGTCTAGATGAGCTTAGGACCCAGCAAGGAGAAACTCTGGTGTAACAGAGTCTCTACGTGGTAATAACCCACTGGAAGGCAAATAGAGAGACAGCCTTTGGTGCCAGACCTGTCCATCATCTAGTGTAGCATTGGCCTGTTCTGGACTAAGTAAGTATTGGAACCTTACATGAAGCTTCACCATTTCCCAGAACTGCTGGATGAGCTGGATTCAGCCCCTTGCTGTATCAGAATTTCTAGGTTTGAAACACATTCCCTTCTCTCTCTAGGCACCAAAAAGATGTCCCAGGATGATCATGTTTGAAAACCACCTGTTCAGAATGTTGACCGACTCCGCTCTGAGCTCAGAAATGATCAGGTTGTGGGAGGTGTGGACAGGAGCCAAGATGACAGCTGAAGTGAGTCTTACTTACAGTCTTGGAGTTTGCCACTGGAGAGGAAGTATCTGGCTGCAGGTGCACACTGGCCGCCTTTCAAGAGAGCTGGATGAATTTTGGGAGCTGAGCCTTGGTTGTTGGAGGGACCTCCGAGGCGTGGTGGTGTGGGCAGGTTCAGAGGGAGTGTGTTCACATTGGGCACAAAGACAGGGAGATTGATCACCCCTGGGGGTGTTCCCACCAGGTCAAGTGTTCCTTCTTGGATGCTCAACATGATGGCCAAGGCCCAGAGAGCCCACATCATTGTGACTGAAACCTGCAAAAGAAATGGGTCACACATGTCACTCACAATGGGCTTTTGAGCTGGCATGTAAGTTTGTGTAGATGATTCCCTGGATTTGTTAGAGCGTGTTTTTCACATTATTGACACCCCAGGTTATCCTCTGTTCCTGGGAATATGGTCTGATACATGCTAATTAACATCCTGTGGAAGCAACTCCCTCCTCTATGGGTAGCTGTACTGTCAGGATTGGCTACATCATGTCAATGTAGTCTGAGCCCTGTCCTGAGCTCTGACTTCCTGAGCTCATATATATCATCCTCCTATACTGCACAGTCACATATCCTTTGCATTATCTCCAATATGAATTTCTCCCCTCTTTTGTTTTTCAGTGCTGAGGTTGTACACATGACTTGCCCATGTTATACAACTACTCTAACACTGAGCTATGTCCTAGCCCCCTGGTCATGCCCCAGTCCCTATTTGTGAACATGTCAAGACCTTAGCTCCAATCTCAGGTTTCTTCCCCGAGTGTCTTCTTAGTGAGTAGCTAGTATTGGACTTTTCCTGAGACATCTTATAGAACTGTGCCAGCAAAGCTGGACATTAGGCCCCATTCTTATCCTGGTTTCCCTTGTCTTGGGTGGCAGTCCTCATTCATAGTGGAACTGAGCTGTGCTGGTCCCTCCTGGAGATTATTTCCCTTCTCCTCTTCTCAGATTCCTCGCTTATGCTTATTCTCTAAGTGCTTTGTCTCTGACATTTACCTTGATTCATCTGATTATTCATTTTGAGACAGGGTCTTAATCTACAGTCCCAGCTTCCCTGTAGCTTGCTTTCTGGTTCTGCCTGGCCGTGACATCACCGAGAACTGTTGCCTCTGTCCCTCTAGTGTTGGAATTAATGTCGTGCACCGCCATGCCTGGCTTGTCTTTAAATATTTGAATTACAGTTATTCATTGCTCCTCATTGTGTGTTCTAAGTCATGGGTAAGTCCCAGGACAGCTTGATGGAATTGGTTCCTTCTTTCTCTCATTTGGGTTGCAGGGATCAAACTGAGTTCATCTGGATTGGCAGCAGGCATCTTTACCAGGTGAGTGGTTTTGTCGTCCCCTCTCTTCACATTTAGAGTGGTGCTGAGGCTTGTGTCCCTGACATCTGCCCTTAAGATATACGCTGCACCCTGACATTTCTTCCCTTTTGCTCTCCTTCACCTGTCAGGGTTTATAGTATTGGCGGTCTGAGTCTTTGCTGTGATTTTTGGGAAAGTTGTCAGAATTATCAACAGGTCACTTCTGTCAAATCTTGATCCCAAAGGTAAATAAGTTCTATTTTCTTAATGAAAGACAGGATCCTGCATATGTGTTTCTGTTTATAACAACCACTCATCACACTTCAGCTATAGCCCCTGCTTTGCAGAAACACTGTTGCAGCCTGGCACAGGGGAGGCTCCTGCGGCATACCTGCTCAGCACGTGCCTCCTCCACCCGTGACTGGTACCACTCTGGTAATTACTTGGTATTGTTTTAAAATATCATCTATAATCCCTCTCCTTTCATCCTTCCAATCTTGCCATGCCCTGTCCTCTTTTCATACTCCAGTACTCTTCAGTAGCCGTGTCTTTCCAGAGCTGAGCTGGCCTTAGTCTGAAAAGCTGATGAACCTTTGAGGGTGGGTTGTGATGGTTTAGATTGGCATTGTCCACACACACTAGCGAAAGCAAGACCTCCGTTGCCATTGCCATCCATTAGTGGAAAAACTGGTTCCAGTAATTGAAGCCAATGGCAATTGCCTTTTGGAAAACTAAATCTCACCACATTTCCAACAGAGTTCTCCTTTTCCTCTCTGACCTCTGGAAGGTCTAGACCTCATGCCGTCCATCTAAACACACTCCCAGGGAAAGTGAGGCATGTGTGCCTGTTAATGAGCTCATGGCTCTGCTGCCTTGATGGGCCTCTCTGAGAATTCAGCAGTCAGTTTTCTAAGAAAACAGTCTTCCACCTGGCACGCCTTCAATCTGTGAGATCGAGGCCAGCCTGGTCTACAAGAGCTAGTTCCAGGACTGTCAGGGCTGTTACACAGAGAAACCGTGTCTTGAAAAACCAAAAAAAAGAAAATAGTCTCCCAATCAGCCCTTGATATCCACCATCCCACTTTAGGCCCTGTATCCTGAAGTTCAGCAGCAGAGGCACATTCTAGATTGTTAGTGAGTAAACCCTAGTCATCTGTCCAGAGGTGACCTGTGCCATGGTCGTTCCCACATAGCCTGCCATTCTTAGTGCATCCCTCTGGGCAGTCCTTACCTTGTCCCTCTGAAGGGTCAACGTCTTCAGAAGCTGCTTCTCCTCCTGCTCCTGCCTCTGACTGTCCACCCCAAGGCTGCACCCCACTTTTATAGGCATCCACTGTCTCCTACAAAGGTCATCATAGAGGAAGGGGCATGGTCTAGATGTGCTGATAAGACAGGCGTGATACAGTCTGCTTTCCAAAATCAGCAGCGGCTCTTCTTGCTTTTCTTGGCCTGTCCCTAGGCCTGTCAGAGCTGGTTCTGAGATGGCAGAGGCAGGCACGTCACAGAGAGAGGGTAAAGGCCCTAGGGACCTGATGTTTCTTTGTGTTCTGTATTCAGCTATAAGAAGAAGAGAAGACTACGAATTCTTTTGATCTGGACTTCCCTGAGGTTTATCATGCTAGTTGGCTGATCTTTCTCTTTCTTCCTTTCTGTCACAATCTTGCTATCTTGTAGTCACACACGTTGGGTGAATGTCAAGGTGGAACCGGCTGCGAGGCTGACAGTTGCCAGTCCTCTGAAATTCATTTGATGGCTCCTAACACGTCCCTGGACATAGGTGAGACTCAGCGCCGGGTGACTATCAGGAATCCATGGTATAGGACCATTTCAGACATGATTGACATGTAACATCTAGCAATGTAATGATATAACAATGAGCAAGGGGTGCAGGTAGATGCACCTAGGGACCACCTTAACTTGACTGAGTATTGCAGTGTTCCAGAGTTGGTTGAAGAAGAAAGATAATTGGGTGTTACCCTTTCCTTTCCTCTCCTGTGGAGTATAGCAGGCCTGTTAGAGAGGACGGTATTTTAAAGAGACAATGGGATCCCTACTGGCCAGCAGACTGAAACATGGCACTGTTGTGGATGGGAAAAGACCCCTGGAATCCCACGTTGGGAACAGAAAGGCTGGAGCTCAGAGAAGGGGTGTGCCCTGGAAGGGATTCCACAGCTGGGGGCTCATCAGACTACCAGCAGCAGAGCCTGCAGGGGGGACGGTGACTAGCTGATGGAACACTGGCCTCTACTTAGCCTGAACCTTATGCCAGGACCCTAAAAAGGGTCTCGATGGGGAGACAGCCTGTCACTGGTCTCTTTGTTCTGCTTCCTAGTGGAGATATGTTGATTAAGTCTCCTCTTTTTGCTTTTCACATTCATTTGGCTTTTAGTTGTCTCCTTGAGAAGGGCTGTGCAAATCTGGCTTGTTGGATGGGGCACGGGTGTGACCCTAAATTCAGTAACAGAATGAGGCGTGAATGGTGTTAGTGGTCTGTGATGGTTCTGGTTGTACCGAGTTTCTGCTCGGAGCCTGACTCCTTTCTGTCTCTTCTCATCTAGGGGTTCTCAAGCTCCCATGCCTGTTTTCTGGTGTGAGGCTGCCCTTCCACTTTCAAGGAAGGCTGCGGGCCTCCCATCCCTGAAGGGTTTGCCATTTCCCCTGCACATGCTGTCACAGGGTCTGGCACAATCTGAGACCCAAGGCAGGATGGGGTTATTCGATGAGAGGTCACTCATGCCTGCTTCGGCTGCCCACATGCTGGACTAGAGCAGTCTTCCTACTCGCCTGCCTGGCCCTTCAAACAGCCTCAGCGCGTCCATCCATTGCAGGGCTCTCCCCAGCCACACTGGTCCCTGCTCTGAATCTCAGTAGCTGCTCCCCCTCCAGGCTCCAGTGTGGTCTTGGTGAAATGTCAGATGCAAGAACAGTTGGCAGCTGACATTTTCTCACAGGGCAGAACTCAGAGCATTACCCATGATGCTCAGTAGAAGACAGAACCTAAGTGTTCTGGGTCTTATTTTTTCTGGACATTTGAGGGAAATTGAGCTATGTTTTTGACGACAGTTGTGCCACCTCTCAGTGATTAAACCTTTTGATTTAATGTCCCCTTTGGAGTCAAACAACTTATGGGAGAGGCGGGGAGCGAGCACATCAGGAGGCAGTCTGTGGTGGCCTCTGGTCCTCCTGGATCTTAGGAGGTGGGGCAGCCATTGAATTCTGCTAATCCAGGATGCATGGAGTGTGTCATGCATGGCAGGGTTCCCAACTGGGGACAAAGGGCTGACAAAGGGCAGCTTGTCTCAGACACTAAGTGATTTGATCTGCTCATGTGCCTTGAAGGGAGAGCCTTTCAAGGCTGTCCAGGACTGCCCTGAGATCACAATTGCCTGTGATAAGCAAGGTCTGTGCCAACTCTTAATGGCCTCTGTGTGAAGAGATCACAATGGGCCAGCTTGAGCCAAAGGTGTTGACACAGCTTGAGTAAATTAGGCAAGGTGGATTTGATCCTTCTGCCTCAGTTTCTATGGCAACTGAGGTTACTTGGTCTTAATGAATTTCTTCATGTATTTTGTTATTTACAAAGTATGACAATCCCATAGTTTAGAAGGTGACAAGATTTCTGACCCAACTTTTGGGGTCAAATGGATCCAGAAGTGAATTGTGATTGAGCTGCTCGCAGGCTGCATGGCCTTGGGTTATTAAGCTGGCCTGTGCCTTAGTTCTTTCATTCTACTTGAGTGTGAGATCTTCTCTCGTAGTCTCTTCATGGATTAAATTAGATGGAATACATCAAGCAGTTGGTATCTTGACTGATATATGTGAGTAGCTGTACTTTTCTTTCTTTTCCCCCTAAGAACTTAAAAAAAATTATTTTTTTGTGTGTTTGACTACATGTACATCTGTGCACTGCATATGTACCTGGTACCTGCGAAGGCCTTAAGAAGGCACTGGATTCCCCAGAACTGAAGTTATAGACAGTTGTGAGCCATGATGGGAATGCCAGGAATCAAACCTGGGTCCTCTGGAAGAGCAGTGAGTGCTCCTGGCTGCCTAGTCTACTCTCCAGCCCCTGTGGTTTTTCTTCCTTATCTCCCTCCTCCTTCTATTCCTCTTCCTCTTCTTCTTTTCCCTCATTCTTTTTTTTTGTTTTGTATGTTTTTTCTTTTTGCTTTATTCTTACTTTTTAATCAAGTTGCTTTAATGGGAATCATGTTGAAACCATAGAGGTCAGTTGGGAAGAACTGCAATTCTAACATGAATTGCATGTCTGAGTCTTCTGTCTTTTGATCTACCAGCTTTGGAGGTCTCTCTAGTTACAGAAATCTTTGAAAGCTCATCCATGACTGTAGTTCTCAGAGTACAGGTCTGGTATATTTATACAATTTGTCCTTAAGCATTTTATTGTTTCTGGTGTCTTTAGTGCTTAGACACACCACCATGCCCAGCTTCTTCTTTTTTTTTCCCCATGATATTTATTGAGCTCTACATTTTTCTCTGCTCCCCTCCCTGCCACACCTGTCCCTCCTTCAACCCTCCCCCAAGGTCCCTATGCTTCCAATTTACTCAGGAGATCTTGTCTTTTTATACTTTCTACTTCCCATGTAGATTAGATCCTGCCTGGACCACCGAAGAAGCAGGATGTGACCTGCCCCGCTGAGAAAGGTACTGAGCCATGTGGCTAACATAGATAGGGATAATGGGTTAATATAAGCTACAAGAGCTAATGGGAGGCCTGAGCTAATGGGCCAATCAGTTTATAACCTAATGTAGACTCTCTGCGTGATTTTCTTTGGGGCTAAACGGCTGCGGGAACTGGGCAGGACAGAAACCCCAGAGAGCAGGCCCTTCATGTTACAGAAAAATTGGACACCAAAAGATCACAATAAAAAAATGGAGTACAGACCTAAACAGAGAACTCTCAACAGAGGAATCTAAAATGGCTGAAAGACACTTAAGGAATGCTCAGCATCCTTAGTCATCAGAGAAATGCAAATCAAAACAACTCTGAGATTCCATCTTATACCTGTAAGAATGGCCAAAATCAAAAGCACTGATGACAACTTATGCTGGAGAGGTTGTGGGGAAAAGGGAATACTTCTGCATTGCTGGTGGGAATGCAAGCTGGTACAACCCCTATGGATGTCAGTGTGGTGATTTCTTAGAAAATTAGGAAACAACCTTCCTCAAGACCCAGTAATACCACTTTTGGGTATATATCCAAAGGATGCTCAATCGTGCCACAAGGACATGTGCTCAACTATGTTCATAGCAGCTTTGTTTGTCATAGGCAGAACCTGGAAACAACCTAAATACCCCTCTACCGAAGAATGGATAAAAAAAAAGTGGTACATTTACACAATGGAGTACTACACAGCAGAAAAAAATAACGACAGCTTGAATTTTGCAGGAAAATGGATGGAACTAGAAAGCATTATTTTGAGAGAGGCCACCCAGACACAGAAAGACAATTATCACATGTACTCACTCATAGGTTTTTAAACATAAGGCAAAGAAAACCAGCCTACAAACCACAATTCCAGAGATCTTAGACAACAATACGGACACTAAGAGAGACTTTTCCCTCATTCTTTATCTTTGCATCTGCTACACTCAGGTTTCCCTTGAAGCTTTTGTTCAATTTTTATATTATCTAATTAGCAGTTCTGTATATGTCATTTGTATGTCATTATTTGACAACTGTTTTTTTTTTAACCTGTTTGCAAAGATGACCTATGGATTCTTTCCCCCTCAGAGCTGAGGCTCAAATCCAGGGTCCTGTGCTTGCTAGGCAATTGCTCTGCCATTGTACTAAACCCTCAACCCTACAACATGGATTTTAAGGTTATGTTTTTTTGAAGGACACAAAATGGATTCTGTATGGTGTTTTAGCAGAAAGAAGACAGTTATTTTCATTAGGAAGAAAGAGTCTTCTTGACATCTTCTAGTTCAGTGTGTGGGCTTGCTATTGGGCCAGTTCTAAAGGTGGTGGGAGTGGTGCCCTGTGACTATTGTGCCTACTGTCATATTAGCGTACAAGATGTCTTCTGGGCCCTAGATCTTCCATAGAGGCAGCGTGGGTTGGCCTGATAGGATTGAAGTGTGCATGTGACCTTCTGAGTATCAATTCTATTCTGAGGTTAGTGCCCAGGTGGCCAGCATTGGGGAGCAGTGTGCCAAAGGGAGTCAACCACATTTGACTTCAGGAAAGACTCTGGGTATTTATCTTGCGTTGTAGGGCAGTATGTGGGCAGCCTGGATACTGAGCCTTTTCTGGATGGAAGTGTGTAGGTAACAACATGGATACTGGAACTTCCCTGAGGATAGCTCTTTGGCAGCTTCCTATATATAGGATATATCCTGGGAGCATCACATGGAAGCTTCCCTGGGTGGTGTTCCTTGACTGTGGTTAGCCTGAGCCTGGTCACATGGCTGCTGGATCTTCCCTGAGGTCAGTGTGCAGTTACCCACCTGGGTACTTGTTCTGTCCCAGGAGCAGTATACAGGGTGCTCCTGAGTACTTCCCAGGCAGTCCAACTGAAAGTCCCTATATGCAGAAGTGAGCTCAGACTGGGCTATAGAGTCACTTCTGACAGTTAGATAAAAGCCAGCATCCCTTAGGAACTTGTGAAATCGGCTCCTAGCTGCCTAAAGGAGTCTTTTTCCTTACCCTTGGCAGAAGGGACATATGGCTCCATTGACATATACCTGTGGTTGCATATCAAAGCCCATGCTGCTTGCAGGCTTCCCCAGTGCCTACTCACAAGCACCCTGAGTACAATATATAACACTTCAAAGCCCCCGTGCCAGCATTCCAGACTTTTTTACTTTCCCAGGCTTCTCTTCTCCCAGGTACTAGTTTGTTCTCTTTATAACAGTGCCCGCCTCTCTCACCCCTGCTGTTCTCCCTTCCCTTGCAGGCAGCCCTGGTCATGGCCAGTCTGTTTCTCTAAATCTCTGATCTGGTCTCTTCCAGATGCCTCTGGACATTTTATCTCTATTATTTACAATAAAAAACTTTCCTCTTAGCCATACAATGGGACAGTCATGTTGGTGTTTTCTTTTCTGTGCCTTGGGATCATTGTATGGTCATGCCATTGACTAACCTGCCCTGGGGATAGCTATAGTTGATCTCTTGGGTTCTGGGTCTCCACTGAATTCAACATGTGGGCATTCCTATGGGTACTGGCCCTGCCTAAGGTCAGTGGAGGTGTATTGCTCCTTCCTTGGGACAGTCCTCTTAATACTGGATCTACACAGTGAAGTGTGTACTGGGTCCATGCTTATTTGTGTATATTTACCTCCTTGGAACTGGGTTTGCCCTTTAGTCCATGTAAGGCATTGGGTTCACACCATAGACAGCATGGGCAAAGTCCCTTAGACATTGGACATGCACTGATTTCAATATACAAGCAGCCTTCTGTGTACTGGCTTGCCCTGACATCAACATATGGGTGGCCTCTTGAGTAATTGCATTGAGTGCCAATGTGTTGCTGACCCCTGACTATGTAGGCAACCTGTACTGGGGGCAGTGTATTTTCAGTCTTCTGGGTGCTGGGCCTGCCCTGGTGGCCACACACATGTGACTTTCTGGATCTTGGATTTGTCTTTTGGTCAACAAGCATACAGCTTCCTGGATTCTGAGCCTGCCCTGGAGTCAGCATGAGTCACCCCCTGGCCAGTGGTCCTCTGTCCAAATAGCCTTACTTTCCACACTCATCACTGAAGCTCTGACAGCGTGGGTGTACCTTGTTGAAGTTGTAGCAACAAAGGCATAGCTTTTCCTGGTAATGTTTATAGTTTTCTATTGGCCAAGCATGGCCAATATTGGTTCATTGTAGGGTTTGATGAAGATGAGGATGAATAACCAGGAGGAAGTCAGAGCTTGAGGAGGAAGAAGTGGTTACAAAAGCCATTAAGGAAGAGACTCCTGGGGCACATTAGTCTATTCTCCATCAGGATCTGGTCGGTCCTCAGTATCTGATAACAATGAAGTAATGGAGGTGTCATATTAAAAATTCCAGGAAGTACAGATAGCAGAGGAGGGAGACAGGCACTCTAACTTAGACTACCAGAGTTAATTTAAAGGTGTCTCCTCCCACTTGTAGGTGGAGTTAACATTAGAGAGTAGTAATCAAATTGGTTGCTCCCAGTCAATTTTTAAAAAGATTTATTATTATTATTAATTTTAGATTTATTTATTTTATGTGCACGAGTGTTTTGTCTGCATGTATGCATGTGTTCCATGTGCATATCTATGGATGGTGTGAGCTGCCATGTGGGTCCTCTGTAAGAACAAATGCTCTTAATGACTGAGCCACCTCTCAAGCCCCTGTATTATTTTTAGTGATGTGTATGTGTGTATGTCTGTGCACATGAATGAAGGTGCCGCTGGAGGCCAGAGGCATCGGATCTCCCGAAGCTGGAGTTACATGCAGTAGTGACCCACCTGATATGAATGCTAAGAACTAAGCCTGAGTCCTCGCAAGAGCAGTCAGCACTCTTAACTGCGGAGCCATCTTTCTAGCCCTCACTAGATTTTTTTTTTTTTAATAGGAAAAGGTGTTTGGTTTTTTTTTCACTTAAAGTGTTTGGATTCGAAATACAGGCATCATGAGTGTCATAGTCATATGTGTTGGCCCCAAATAAATTGTAAGTGTCCCACGAATGGAATTTCTTTTGGAAGATTTAAATAAGATTTGTCAACATAACAACTGGATTTTGTTATTAAACTTCTGACTGTCCTGGCATGGAGACATTTGCTGTCTTTTGGGGTTGGTGACTGCTCTTCAGGTGGTCTGCTCTGCAATCCTCCGCACTCTGAGGAAAGCTACTTCCTCATGGACTATGGACATACAGCACTTTCCTGTCTGCCTCCATCACTTCCTTCCCCCTTTTAACTGAGTCAGCCATTCAGTTAGGCCATTATCTCCTCTTTATTATCTGTTTTATGAAGAGGATGAGCAAAGTACTTTGAAGTCTATACTTGAAACCTGTCTTGAAGTATTTCCTTGTTAGTTCTGGGTTCCTTCCCCATACCAAGTCTTTATTTCATCCCTGAGTCTTCATTTCCAGTCAGCTGTGGTTGTTCCAATGCTCCAGACCTATGCGGAGTCTCTGAAGCACCACAATTTTGGAGTTTTCTCCTTTCATGTGGCATCTGGGTTTGTTTTAGGTTTTGTGTACGTCTTGTTCAGTGTGGTCAGGGTTGAGCTTCAGGTGTCACTGTCACAGTGCAGAGCGAGCATTCTGGTCACTGTTTCTACAGAGCTCAGAGCCAACAGTATAAATAGACCATGACATCACACAGTATCAAGAGTAGACACCCAGAAACCCTGACTGCTATGTTCTCTCTATTTGAGTATTTTGTAATTTTTTGGGAAATATTTATGGACATGAATAAAACCAAACCACACTACAAAGCAACAAACAAAAACTGAAACAAAACCTTAGACATGTAGATTTATTTTATCCAAGTTGTACTGAATAAGGGGAAAAGTGAATACTTGAATTATTTTAAACATGAAAACTGGATTCAAATAAGACAGAGGTTCTGGGTAAGCAGGCAGTCATAACAAAACCATGATTAATGAAAACCATGATTCTTTTTGTTTGTTTGAGAGAGAGTCTCTTTATACAGCATGCAACACTATGCCTCCCCATAATGTTGTTCATTAAACCTAAGGTTGGCATCATTAAATCACATAGCCACATACCAAGTGAAATAATAAATATCTGAAGCAGTTGAAAAAGATTTATTTATACAATCATTTACGAAGCATTAAAAACAATATATATTATCTTGGGATTCTGTTTGTTAATGTAGTTTAAACCAACGCTTTCACAGAATTTGACAAATTATTGGTCTCATTTCTTTATTCAATAGTCCACATTAATAAATATATTTAAATACTTGTCCATTAAAATGGGATCCATGATCCCTATGCAATTTATCAAGAATACCCCAAATAGAAATCATTCCCTTAATATTTTAAAAGTGTGTGTGTATGTGCATGTATGTGTATGTGCATGTATGTGTATGTATGTGTACATGTATATCCACTGGAGCTAGAGTTACAGGCAATTGTGAGCTGCCCAATGTGAATGCTGGGAACCTAATGCCAGCCCCCTGCAAGGGCAACAAGGATCTGTCACAACTGAGCCATGTCTCTAGCTCCAGGCATACTTCTTTAGAAGAGAACTTTTCCTACTGATAGGGAAGTGGCTGTGTAGCAAGTGAAAGCATGAAACACATAAAAATAAACTCTAATCACAGATTTAAAATATTTCATTTAGTTAAAGAATAAAACAAAATCCTTGCCTTCCTAAGCAAGTGATTTCTTTGTAAACATTACTAAGAGAAGATCAATACTTAAGAACACCTTGTTGTAAACAGAATGAAGCATACGTTTTATCTCAAGGCACTGAATTCTGACATTAACAATTCAATAATTCATGGTTATAACTGACTTCCTTATTCCAAGCGAAGGCACAGTGAAAGCACTGAACTAGACCACTGCCTGTGCAGAAAGGAGCAGGCTCTTTCTTGGGAGGCAGAGGGAGCAGCAACGGTGGAAAGAGCCAGTGGTGGGCTGTGGTGGGAGGCAGTGTGGAAGTCACTACAGTGAGAGGTGTGGGTCAGTCAGAACAGCCTGTGCAAGAGAACAGCCTGGGAATTTGATCTGCTGGGAGTTTGTCCGAGTTAGTAGGGAACTAGATGCCCCAGTGGGTTTTCCTGACGATCGGAACCCTGCTTCCCAAGGTTTCTGAGGAATGCTGAGCTCGGTTGTTTGTGTCTGCTAGCAGTCCTTCTGTTTGCCCAGTCGGCCCAGCTTGACCTGAGCCATACTCTCGTTTAGGACGCTGTCAGCAGCATGGCCATAGGGGCCTGCTTTGGGCCTAACAGTTATGACCGTGACCCTGTTCTTCAGTCTCTGTCTCACTATCTTTCTATACATACTTTGTCTTCTAACTTTCTTCTCAAAAAGCAGTTTTGGAACAATCTTTACCTCACCACATGAAATCCTTTCTCATCCACATTTATTTCTTTTTTCATTAACCTTCTTTACCAAAAACACACTTAAAATGCACTTTGTGTCTATAACTCCTTTGTATCTCTTTAAATTGAATGGCTTTCCCATCTAGTTTTATTTCTGGTCATCATAGGTTTGGGCAGTATATGGTCATCAATTTAAATCCACTATAAACGAGAAGTTACTTTCATGACATAATCAAATACATGGGATTATTTGAAAGTTTTAAGACATCCTGGTTTATCTTTGAGCAGGTTGTGGAGTTTTTATTTTATTATTTATTTAGTTTTTGTTTTTTTTTTTTTTTTATACAGACTCTTATTATGTAGGTCTGGCTGTCCTGGAACTCACTAATGTAGACCAGGCTGGCCTTGAACTCACTGAGATCTACCTGCCTCTGGAGTGCTGGGATTAAAGACGTGTGCCACTACACCTGACATTTGTATAGTGTTTAAAATGAGATTACCTTAAAGTGTTTGTGTATACACACATGCCGATGGCTATACATGTATACTATAGGTACACATCTTAAAAATGATAGAAGTGGTAATATCAGCATAAATCATATTATACAGCACCTCTCAATCTTATTTAGCTCTTCGAACATAAAATGACAGACAAATCACATACACAGATTGGATCAAGGCTTTAGTAGCACACATGGCAGTTGGGAGCACATGACAGCACATTGGAATAACATGCAATACGGTTACATTGACCACTGAGAGAGCCAAAGGGTAGAGCGGAGGTTTTTGAGTCTGTTTTATGTAGTTTTTTCTTAAGTTTTTAAGGGAGCTTACTTGTGCAGGACGGAGGAATTCCTTTATGTCCTTCTCCCCTTTCCTCCAGAACATCTTGCCCTTTGTGGCAGGCGGAGAACTGTGCTGCAGGTGGATGGGGAAAGAGGGTGGGAAGCTTTATGCTTCCTGGGGTGCTGAGGGGACAAGAAAGAGGTGCAGCTGAAGGCATTTCTGCAGAGTAAAGAATGAGGGACTACTTCGTGGGTTTTATTTGGACTTGGTTTGAGAGCCAGTTTTACTTGGGTCACGTGTCAGCTGGCAATTTGTAGGAGGAAGTAAATGCTTTTTTTCTGAGAGGAGCAGTGGTTTCCTATGCGTGCAATCCTGCAGTCTGGACAAGGCACCCCTGTGAAGGACAGTGGGCCAGGAGACAAACGCCAGTGCTGGGCCAGGGAAAGAGGAGTGGGAAGCAGAGAGAAAGGGAAGATTTGACTGGGAAGTTCCCAGAGAGAGGGAAAATCTCCCCGGGAAGGGAAGAGCTGTTTTTCTGTCTCTTTTCTAGCCACATCTCCAATGTATAGTACCACAGCAAAGGCACTGATGGCTTGCCCTGACACATCTAAGTGGTGAAGAAGTCTGCTGGGAATGTGCAATGGACATAAACCTTACAGTTTAACAATGTATAGATAAGCAATCTTAATTTATTATATTACATTATGTGTGTAGTTTCGACTGAAATCTTTAAAAAAATGAGGCAATATCATTATTTGTTAATGTGACCATATCACACGACATTAAGAAAGAACATAAAGTAAAAGGGAACCAGTAAGGAGGGGATGAAAATGTCAGAAGAGCATAGGCAGAAAGATGTTTTAGCAAAGAAGTGTTTCTATGTTGTAGAGGGAACTTATGTCATATAAGGCTGATGTAAATCATAGGAGGTTTATAGAGAATGAGCCTCTATGAGATTGTATGTGTATATCATATAGCTATAATATATCATAGTCATGTATATATAGTTAAAGGATATTAAATATCTGATCTCAAAGTTCCATGCATTGATGGCAAACCTCAATGTAAGTCAATAGAATCCTCTTATGTATTGATCTTGGCAACATTTACAAAAATTGGCTTAAAGAAAAACATATGTATGTACAATCCAGATTTATTTAAAACTATTTAGTTCTTTGTCTCTGCCTTATGTAAGAATTACATGGCACCTACATTTTAAAGCATGACTTATTCTTCAAAACTGATGTAACCAACCTTCTGGGTGTTCAGTAACCGTGCCTGCAATTCCACATCAGTGTGGACAGGGGAACCAAAAGCACAGCCTGTACTTTGGCCCTTGCTATCCAAGGTCAACATTTCCCAAATGAACACAGGACACCTCTCAGTGGGTCCTGCAGCTTTGGTAACTCATCTGTCCTCTTGTCTGAGATGCAGAACACATCCCGGAAAGAGGGCAAAGTCCTCAAAGCTTCCAAAAGAAGGATCAGAAAAACCCCAACTCACCCAAAAATGGCACAATGGGCAAAAGTAATATTAGAAGAACCAGAGGCCTCCCAAGTCTCAAGTAACTCTCTGATGATCAGACCTTCAACTGGCCTTAATAATAAAATTGGAAATAGTCAACTTTGGCCATATGTATGGTCTTAGACACTTAACTGAAAAGTCCAGCTGCAACTAAAATGATTAGAGGATTTTAAACCAGTCCAAGTATTCACATTCCCTAGATAGTAGGCTTAAGTTCACATGAGATGTTTTGAGTTTGGTAAGAAACTGCAGTCTGCTCTGGGTATACCTTTAATCCCAGCAGAGGCAGATGGGTCCCTGAGTTCGAGGCCAGCCTTGTCTATAGAGTGAGTGCCAGGATAGCCAGGGCTACAGAGAAACTCTGTTTTGAAAAACCAAATAAGGAAAGAAAAAGAAAGAAGGAAGGAAGGACAGACAGACAACAGAAAGAAAGAAAGGAAGGAAAGAAGGAAGGAAGGAAGGAAGGAAGGAAGGAAAGAGAAAGAAAAACTGCTACCCAGATACAGGCGTTTAGCTTACTTTCAACACTCTGCGCCTACATAGTACCTGTTGCCCAGAGACAGGCTCATTATTGTTCCAACCTGAATGTCAAAGTCTCTTGTCTTTCTCCTTCTTGAGAGTTGACTTGAGAGGGGCCTTATGCAGTGATTTTGGCCACTCTAACAGCACTCACAGTGGTTTCATGGCTCTTGAGTCAACCTTTGAAAGCCAGAGAGGAAAAGACCTAACCAGAAGCCCAGTAAGCCAGACATAGTTGGATGCTCTGGTGAGCCTGTGGGCTTTCATTCAGACATTTCATGTTTATTCTTTTAAAGATTTGTTTTATTTTTGTGCATGGGTGTGCGTGGCTGTGTGTATGTGTATGTGTGTATGTACAGGTACCTGCTGAGTCCAAAATAGGGTGTTTGGTCCCTTGGAGCTGAAGTTACAGGTGTTTGTGAACCAGCTGGTGTGGGTGCTGGAGCCCAAGCTTGGATCCTCATGATGAGCATCAAGTGCTCTCAATCACAGAGGTACATCTCCAGCTCCTGATTCAGAGACTGAATCTGAAATAAAAATCTCCTTTGTTCTGCCTTTTCCTGGTTCTCTTGGGCCCTAGAATGTTAAGCTTTTGTCGAGATCCTATCTGTTTACAGTGGAGTGGAATAATTTCTAATGTTCAAAGGGCTCCTGTTCCTCTTTGCTAAGTCTTTGTTTTCCTTACGCCTCCTCCTTCACATGGCCGTCCAGGCACCAAAGGCTTTCTTTCCTCACTTCACCTGGCTGCCACACAAATGAAACCATGGAAGCCCTTTCAAGTCCCTTAGACAGGACCACCAGAGAGGTGCCCTGCTGCCACCCCCAATATCCCTGCCCAGCAAGAAGACCAGTGACCAGTCACCACCCCACCCTTTTCCTCATGGCAGTTAGAGTCGCTGCCTCTGAGGGGATGATGGGAACAGAAGACAGAATTGGGTCAGGCAGTTTTGAAGTCAGAGATCTTGATTCTTGTCCTCAGCTCTGTCCTGACTGGAAGGTAAAAATGCCAGAAGTAATTTGGGGCTCTAGATCCTGCCCTGATTTCTTGTTATCTTTCTTCTCTGTTTATATAGTTGCCTGGAAACTGTAGGTGAGGGTGTGACCAAAACACCAGTTCAGATACCTAGGGATGGAGAGGCACATGGATACCTAATGGGTGGGATAACCTGGCCAACCAACTCCCACAACCCGTTTTCTGCCAGAAGTCATATAAAAGTCCTCAAACTAGCAGCTTAATGCCACCTTAATGGCGCCCACCCCAGGCCCTTCTCTTGCTACACAGGAGCTTGTCTTGCTTCTTCTCTCTTAAGCTCTCACCTGTGAACCTATAATGAACCTATTTCTAAAAACTCACCCTCCTCATGGTTCATGACATTTGCTCTGTGAATTTGTGAGACAGTCTGGAGCCACAAACACAGTGGAAGGAATTTTGCCTGACTCCTAGCTACTAGCACTCAAACTCCTGAATTAAGCCTGCCTGAGGCTAGAAAAGCCTCTGTTATACTCAAGAACCCCACTTTCCTCTTGTTTTAAAGGGATCAAGAGGCCCATTGGATGAACCCTTGATGGAGAGTGCTGTCCCACCTGGTCCTGTAGCCGTTCAGTCCCAAAGAAACACACAGAGACTTATATTAATTAAAAACTGTTTGGCCTATTAGCTCAGGATTATTATTAACTAGCTATTATAACTTAAGTTAACCTATAATTGTTATCTATGTTTAGTCATGTGGCTTGGTACCTTTTCTCAGTAAGGCATTCTCATCTTGCTTGCTCTGTGTCTGGGTGGTGATTAATTCTCTACCTTTCCTCTTCCCAGAATTCTCCTAGTCTGGTAGTTCCGCCTATACTTCCTGCCTGACTACTGGCCAATCAGTGTTTTATTAAGCCAATATGAAGTGACAAATCTTTACAGTGTACAAGAGCATTATCCCACAGCATATCCCCCCTTTTTTCTTTTTAAAACAAGAGCCCCAAATCTAATCTCCTTTGTTTAGCTTTTTTCCTGATCATTAACCATAAAAACTTGTAACTAACACTCCAAACAAAGACAAACATCCTTAATCCATTTTTTGGAAATGTGGGCATAGTTTTCTAGGCTATTTCCTGCTGATTGGGAGCACTGGTAATCTCTGAGGGATCCTGAGAAAATTTAGGATTATGGTCAAGTTCTGACTAGAGTATTCTGTGAGGCTTGATCATCTCAGCCAGTAGCCTTGAAGCTGTTCTGGATGTAGAACTCAGAAGAAACTGCAACAGAGGTGCTCTGAAACATTAGATCATCTGGGCCATCTGTTCCCATCAGAGATTTTTCAGGGGGGTCTTCCTTGATCAAACCTCATTTTTATTAACCAAGAATGAATTGAATCCACCACCTCTAATTTCCTGTGGAAACAAAAGCAAAACTTCTCCAAAGTAACATATCTTTTGACTTTAATTTTGAAGTCAAGGAATTTTCAAAATATATAGGTTGAATTAATCCAGAAGCATTTATAATCAAATGTCTTTTAGCAGCTGTTGCTCCTTCATTAGCAGTCAAACAATTCAAAGACAACATAATAGCATACAATACCCAGATCCTCTGTGTATTTTCCATCTTTTTGTGGCTTTTTTGGACTCTAATTCTTTTATTTTTATTTTTAATATTTGGTTTTTTGAGACAGGGTTTCTCTGTGTATCTTTGGCTGTCCTGGATCTCACTCTGTAGACCAGGCTGGCCTTGAACACACAGAGATCCACCTGCCTCTGCCTCCCAAGTGCTGGGATTAAAGGTGTGAGCCACCACACTTGGCTACTCTTATTTCTTTTTTAAGGACTTTATCTTTTTTCCTCCCAAGCCTATGTATATTTTTAAACACACTGTAAGACATTTAGAGGTTTTTTCCCATCTGAATCTGTCTTTGTAGATACTGTATGTATCTACAGTTTTTTGAGCACATGAGTCTTTAATCTGCTAAACAGAGTGGATAGGAATAAACCTGCAGCTTTGGCAGCTGGATCCACCACATTCATTAGCTTTTTGAGAGTCTAGCTTCATGGTGGAAGTACTGACAGGAGCCATGTTTATTGCCATAACTCTGTGGAGTTTCAAGGTCCATGCCACCACCAAGAAGCCTGATGCCAGTTGCTCATAAACACCACTTAAGTGTTTGGTGACAGGGCTTCTTAAAAGAGCTATGAGATTTTTTTCCATTAATGCTGAGTCAGGAAGCCTCTCTTAAATGAGCCGCACCTCTGCTTGCCTCTAGCAAACAGAGCCCACCCAAGAAAACACTGCTACCAAGAAGCCATGCTTGACTATGTTCTTGTCTGTCTAGAATCCATTTTTAAAGGCTTTCTCAGGCTTTATGTGAAAATTCTTGCCAAATGTTGGGTACCATTTGTAGACAGAAGTTTCTGTCCTGCCTGGTCCACAAATGTTCAGTCCCAAAGAAACACACACAGAGACTTATATTTATTATAAACTGTTTGGCCTATTAGCTCAGGATTATTATTAACTAGCTATCATAACTTAAATTAACCCATATTTCTTATCTATGTTTAGCCACGTGACTTGATACTTTCAGTGAGGAATTCTCATCTTGTTTCCTCTGTGTCTGGGTTGATGTGGGAGGTGAATATATTTTATTGTCATTGGTTAAAAAAGAAGCTGCTTTTGGTCATTGGCTTAACAGAGTAAAGTCAGGCTGAAAGAGATAGAGAGAGTAGGTGGAGTCAGGAGAAGCCATGTAGCCGCCACTGGAGAAAGTAGTGCTGGAACCTTGTAAGCCACAGCTACATAGCGATACACAGATTAATAGAAATTGATTAATTTAAGGTGTAAGAGCTAGCCAATAAGAAGCTAGAGCTAATATGCCAAGCAGTCATTTAATTAATACAGTTTCTGTGTGATTATTTCGGGTCTGGGAAGCCTGGAACAAATGAGCAGTCTCTGTCTACACTGCGTGGTGACTGACTCTCTACTTTCCTCTTCCCAGAATTCTCCTAGTCTGGTACCCCCACCTGTACTTCCTGCCTGGCTACTGGCCAATCAGCATTTTATTAAACCAATATGGAGTGACAAATCTTTACAGTGTACAAGAGCATTATCCTACAGCATAGAGGGCATTGGTGTGTCTTGTTCGTTAATAGAAAAGCCTCTCAGTAGATAGTAACCTTATGAACCTCCTGGCAGTCAGATAGTCTTATTATGAAGCAGGGCCAAAGATGCAGCCCAGATCCCATACCATAGACAAAGAAATCATATAATACAACAGATGTAAAAGAATTAAATGAAAAAAAAATGTATGCGAATAACCACCTTGAAGGTTCTCTACATCCCACAGCCCTGTTCCTTTGCACCCAAGGCTTCCAAAATGCCTCTGAGCACTGGAGGGCCCCTGCTAGTCACTCTACCTTTTCTGCTTACTTCTACCTTCCTTCTTGATTAGAGAAACTTTTGTGGACATACAGATTCTGGTGTCCTTCCTAGATGCCATCCTTGCAGGACCTGATCTTTGAAAAGTCAAAAGGCTTCTTTTATTTTTATCTTTCTCCTACCCCTTACCCCCTTCTGGCTAGGTTTCCCTCTAGTCTGGGCTGACATGGAAGTCACTTTGTAACCTAGGCTCAAACACGTGACAGCTCCTCTACCTCAGCCTCCCACGTGCTGGTGTGAACCACCATTCCTAGTCTTTCCTTCCCCCCCAGGACAGAGCACAGAGCACTTTCCTGAAGGTTCACAGAACTAGAGCGGGAAGGATGCCCTTCATCTAAGCCCTTCAAGGTTGCTTCCCTACTGTCAGGAAACACAGCAAACTCAGACCCAGACTCACAGAGGAAACATCTTTATTACAGCTGAGAACTCAGCTGGGACTGAAGCTGATTGTGGACTTTGGGGTCTTGAGCACGTGCAAAGTGCTTTGGGGGCAGGGACTGGTCCTCCGCAGAGCAGCTACTCAGGAATGGTCAGTAGTATGTAATTCTGTGGACAGAGCAGAGTCCTTGTGTGTGCCCCAACTTCTCACACAGTGTGCTTTCCCAGGGTTGCTCCTGACACACCAGAAGGGCCCACACCTGTGACTAAGAAAGGAGAGCCAGGGACTGGGTGGATGAGGGTGCAGAGCAGAGAGGAAGAGGAAGTCTCGGGAGCGTTTATGAGGACAGGCACTCTAGACTTTGGAGTGCTTCCTGAGGTATATTGACTAGTGAACCAAGGACAATGAGGGCTGGAAGAACAAGCAGGGCAGCCCTGGAAGGGTGCGTGTGTTGTACACCACCCAGCTCCAGATTTTTCTTTAAACCACAGTCTGCATGGTGTGCTCTGTAACCCACAACCTGAACAATGGCGCAAGGCAGCCGAGAAGCAGATCAGCAAGTGTGCCTTGCTTTTCACAGGTCTGGTCACGAGACAGGGCTTCGGTGGCTAGAAGGTGCTGGCTGTGTCCTGGCTCTGGTCATTCACCTGACCTGATGCTCCAAGACTGGTGGCATTTATTTTTAGGATAGTCACAAACCCTGGGTTACCTGGATGTGTTCCTCCAGGCCTACTCAAGTAAGGGTTTCTCTGGACTCTCTAAGGCCCCTAGGCCTTAGAAGCAGCAGTGGTGGGGGATGGGGAGTGGAAGACACTGAGTGGCCCGACGAGGCAATGCCTGCTGCGGCTCCCACCTCAGGTTCTTGAAGGCAGACTTCTGCAGTCAGGAATGGGGATGGGAGGCTCAGGGTCTAAGCTCAAGCTCACTCTTTTTGTTTCTTCTTCTTTTCTGTCCTTCCTTTCTTTTTGACACAGGGTCCCATTATGTAGTCCAGTCTGACCTAGAACTCAGATCATCCTGGCTCCACCTCCTGAGTGCTGGGATTACAAGTATATGCCACAACCTTGGTAATCATCTCAAGGGGAGGGAAGAAATGAAGAGTGTGTCTGAGCCTTACCCTTCTTACGAACCTTCTTCTCCATTTCCCAAGATCCCTGTCTCTGTCTCTGTGTCTCTGTCTCAGTGTCTCTGTCTCTCCCCTGCCCAAATCTGGAGTTTATTATGGTCATGTTCAGCTTTCAGAAGGCATTTCATTCTGAGAGATGTGTTCTGTGAGATTGTATTTCTCACAGAAGGCATTTCATTCTGAGAGATGTGTTCTGTTAACTGTGAGATTATATTTCTGTCTGCCTTCTAACTTGTTCTTTTGAAACCTCCTTTAAATATTTCTTTCATCTTTCAAAAAGATATTTTTATTTTGTTTTTATATTTGTGTATGTTTGTATGTCTGTGAGTGTATGCCATGTGTGTGCAGGTACCAGTAGAAACCAGAAGTGGGCATCAGGTCCCCTGGAGCTGGAGTACCAGGTGGTTGTGAGCCTCTACTGGCTATGGGTGCTGGGAAGGGCAGCAACACTCTTTACTACTGAGCCCCCATCCCTGGAACTTTACGTAATGAACTTTCTCCCTTTGGGAGCCAGGACAGGAAGTAGGACAGGCCTGGAAGCAGATCCCCAGGCAGCACCTCAGAGGCCCTCTAAGCTTATCCCTGCTTCCTGCCCCTGGATGTTTGCAGAGCGTGGGCACTGGGCACAACAGTACTGTTTGGGAACCAGGACACCTCAGTTCTAGGGAGGTGGGTGGTCCTGGCTAAGATAATAGACTTGGAGGTTAGATAAAGACTCCTGCTTTGTCACCCTGGCCCTACTTTTCTGCCTTTCTGTTTCCTCTCAGTCAAAGTGGGGAGAATAGTCTGTGTAAGGGGAGATGCTCTTGATGAGCCCTGAGTTCTGGCTTCCTGAGTGGCTCACACTGGCCCCCAAGGCCTCAGCCACTTTATCTATAGCAGGTGTCACATCCAGCGTGGTTGTGAGGTAGAGGTAACATGAGAGGCAGAGGGCCTGGAGTGGCCTCAGCTTCTGACTTCCAACTCATTAGCTGAGCATCATGGGGAGCCTCCTCCCTCTGCACCTACCTCAGAGAAGTCCACTTGGGCCTGGCTGAAGGAGATGCCCTTGATGTTGGGCAGTGGGAGGCCATGCTCTCTGAGCCACTCTGCAAGAGGAAGGCAGGAAGGAGCTCAGGGCCTGGAGGGCAGGGCTGCCTGGCAGGTGTGCTTGGGAGACTCTGGGTGGCTACCCTTCACAGCCCCTAGCCAGGGGACCTTCTGTACCTTAATCCCCCTTGACCAGGCAGTCCTGACAGCAAGCAGCCTAGTGAAAGGAGACATTACTAGAGGAGTACCACTTTCAACATTTCATTGTGACGTTGTCATTTACGAACGTGTTGGGACACACGTGTCCTGCGAGCCACAGGTCGGATCACCTCCCCACACCTCTACTTACACCTGTCTTTTAAAGGAACATTCTTACTAAATATGTCCCATGCCTGTGAACACACTGTTAGGAAGCTGTCCTGTGTGGTGTTTACGGAAGATTCAATTTGATGAAGATTGAAGGTTTCCTACAAATCTGCTCAGGAAATGAATTTTAGCTAATTCTCTCTCTCACTGAGCTTAAAATGAGCTGACATGTTGGCAGAAAAGAAACATCTCACAAATAGATGAGACAGGGCCAGAATCAACTGATAATGTTAGACATGGGCTCTGTCAGACAGTATCCATGCTTGCTCCCCAAATAGCTGCAAACTAAGCCTCAAATCAGTAAATTTACAGAGCTGGTCTGTCTGCTGTTAGTGTTTCTGTCAACTATTTGGCTAGCTGATTTTCCATAAATGGAGTTGTGAAAAATTGAGGGCCTGGCATAACCTCCTCCTGTGTCCACCACCCTGTGTTGAGCAGCCTTTCCCCCACCCCGTTTCTCCCAGCCGCTCTGGGCTTGGAGTGATCTGGCATCCTCTTGCTAGCCTAAAGGTCATTTGGAAGTGTGACACACAGGCATTAATGAGAGCCTCTGGTAGGCACAGAAAGAGTGAGCTCTACTTCCCCAGCCCCTCGCAGCCCCTGGCAGGCGGCATTCTTGCCTGTCTGTCCTCTCCTCTCCGACTGCCCTGCTGGACCTTCTACTGCCACCTGCTTTGTGCCCAGGTAGTCTCCCTCTTAGAACAGATTTGCTCACTTCATGCCCAGAACCTTCCCTGGCCACCATAGTTCCTCAGGACGGAAGCCTGGCCAGCATTTGAACCTCTGCCAACTTCTCAAAGTGATTGTTCTCCTAATGTAACTCAGAGCACAAAGACCCTCAATTGAGAAAGCAAGAAGTCAGGACTCTAGACTCAGCTTGGCCAGAGATTTGCTGGGTCACTTTGGACAAGTCACCTAACCAAGATGAAAAGTCCAATCTGGATAATCTCCTAGAGTGGGACCAGGCTGCACAGCCTATGTACATTTCTTCAGTGTGAGTCACTGGACAGAATGCTAGGGACACAATGAGAAACATGAGGACCAGTGTCCGTGGGAAGCTCACCATGCAGTGGGGCACAGATAACCATGGGGATATGCACACACCCTGCCAAAGGAATGGCCAAGCCAGGAAGCCCAGTGCTATGGATTGCCCCTCCATCTTCCTAACTCACCTCAGGGTCTAAGCTTGGGATCCTAAAGCTAAAGTGTCTACAGTGCCTTGTCTCAGCATCTGAGGAGCCCAGGGTGAGACAGGGAGTTTTGGAAAATTCTGGATTCCCGATAGCTAGAGGGGAAGGTGATGTGTTGTGACATTTAGCTTTCAGCTGTCCTAACAAGTACCGATTCTTACCCTGCTGACCATGTTTACAGTGGGAGCTGCCCTCTTTAGCCATCCTATTGGCCTCAGCCCATCTAGCATTCCACTCAGGACCACTGACTGCTGGCCCTGTAGTTGCCGAGGCCGAGGGGCCCCTCCCCTCTGAGGGCCCCTTCCTGTGACTTTACAACCTCCCTGCAGCTGCTCATCTGGCCACCGGTCCATGCTCTGAGCTTGCATCAGCATCAGTGTCCTCTGCAAACTGCATCTGAAAGCTTGGGTGTCTACTGCCTCCTGCTTCCCCTGGGGGCCCATCTCAAGTCTGACAACTGTTTGCAGCTTCTGTGGATGGGTCCGGTGCTGCCTCCAGCCATGTATGTGATGTGTGGCCGACAGAGAGGTTCAGTGAGACTCACCGTTATGGTGAGGCAGGAGCTGCCTCTTCAGGACCGCCAAGAGCAAGACCTTCAGATGCTCTTCCTGCAACAGGGAAACAGCGTACAGTTCAGTTCCTCTGGCTTGGAACATCCCAACCCAGGTTGGGGAAACTACTGTACAGATGCCACATAGATTTTGGAGAAGTCCTGTAGATACCACCTTAAAAAATACCCAAAGTCTTCCTATATATGGACTAGGCTGACTTTGAACACACTATCCTCCTGCCTTAGCTTCCCTAGTGCTGGGATTACAGGTGCCATCACATCTATCCACATGCCACTTTTGAAGGACCTTGGAGGCTTTGGGTCAGATTAGTGAAGGGTCAGGGCAACACTGAGGGGCCCAAGAAGGAGACATCCCCCACCAGACACGTACCATCTCTGCAGGGAGGGAAACAGATGGGTCTATGGGAGCCCAGGGCACAGCGTCTCAGGGACCAACTTTGGGTCAGTGTGAGAGATATCCTTCTACTATTGAGAGCTGCTGACAGCAAGCCTCCCATCCCTAGGAGTGTGCAAGGGGTCTTGAATGGGACTGTCCCAACTCCTGATTTTTGTCTTGTGGGAGGCTGCTATTACTACACACATGTTTTACATGTCCGTGGTGTGGGTGACTCATACAGTGTATAAATTGTCACCTGGTCTCATGGGTGACCTGTGATATGTCACAGACAAGATTCCAGACTGGAGAAAAAGAATCTTAGTGCCTTTGACGTAGATTCTAAGCAAGTGAAACCCATGTGACAAGGACCATAATATTCTGTAGGATAGGCCTGGGTTCCAGCCCCAGTGAACTCTCCCTACAGTGTTTCTTGGTTCATATACTCACTCAACCCCACCTCCCTGTGACTCTTTTATTTTAGGGCTGGAGTCTGTGACATACAGGCCTACAGAGAGGACTGGTGGACTGTGGGGAGAGAGCCTACTGTGGCGCCCTTCTTCCCAAGCAGGGGCAGGACCAACCCTTGGGGGAGAGGTACGGGTTGCATAACAGGTTGCATTGAGCTCAGGGCTGAAGGCTAGTAGGTTCAGCCATGTTGCACAGCTCCCTGCACCCCTGTGTTTAGCATGTAGAACAAGACTGGCCCTTAAAAAGCTTGCCCCATCCTAGATGACTCCCCAGTTCCTTCCCCTTTTCTGACCCAGCTGGGAATCCTGTTGGTTAGGGCCACCTTCAAAGATGCCAGTCCCTGACTCTTGTGTGCTGGGCCACCACTACCACCTCCTGGGAACCTCGTCCACCCATTGCCTTCTCTTGGTGCTGCTTCTCCTCTGCTTACACTCTCTCAAGGAGACTTCCATCTCAGTCTGAGGAATAGTCACCCCAGTATGAGCCCAGTAGGACCTGCCCTGCCCCTCTTGGGTCTTGCACTTTGCTTTAGAGCCCTGGCTCTTTCTTGAACCCATGGGGACACATTTAGTTTTGGGTCTTTGGCTCTCCTCTTCCCTGATGTCTCTAGTATCCCCACTTCTGCTTTGAGTCTTTGTTTAAAAGCTACCTCAATACATCCCCTGATTCCCTTTTTTAAAATAAATGATTTATTTATTTTTATTTTATGTCCATTGGTGTTTTGTCTGCATGTATGTCTGTGTGAGGGTGTTGGATCCCCTGGAACTGGAATTACAAACGGTTGTGAGCTGCCATGTGGGTGCTGGAAATTGAACCAGGGCAGTGCTCTTAACCGCTGAGCCATCTCTCTAGCCCCCAGACTCCTTTCTAATGTTGCTGATCCTCACACTGACCCCGCTTCTTTCTTCGTGGTGCTGTCACCTGTCTCCGTGCTGTACAGTTTGCTTTGCTGAGGTTTATATGGTCTTATGGCTGCTAGCATGTGAGGGGTGGGGACCTTTGTGTTGATACCTGACTCATCTGTGTACCTGGGGCAAGGCTAGGCACATAGTAGGTACTCAATTAATATTTGTTATATATATGTGGAAGGATGAAACAGACAAGCCAGAGCCTCTGAGGCCACACCCTACCCCAGCAGGAGTCGGGGGCTCCAGGGTGAGAGGAGATTAGGGGCAGAGTATGATTCAGGCTTTCACCGTGTCACTGCGTCAGTGATTTGGGAGTATTTACACTGTGCATTTATGCATCTTTTAAGACACAAGGCTGAAGAAAGGGACTCACCTGCTTCTCAATGATGGTGGGGTAGGAATCCAAGGTGACCACAGTGCTGCCAGAAGAAAGAGAGTAAGTCGGTGAGTGAGTTGGGAGTCTAAGTACCTGCCCTGCCCTGGGCACAGAGGGGCCTGCCATCTCTAACCATCCCCTTTCTCCTCACCCCTCACTCCCAGCTGTCTTATATTTCCCAAATCAAAACCCATTACTTGTGTGGCATGAACTGGAGTTTTAGTTTCTGACTTCTTGTGAAGAACACAGCTTTGGAGAGGAGTCGCTGAGATGGATTGAAAGTAGACAGGGAGGGAAGAGTTGGAGCCATTTCCTACAGAGCTCCCCACCCTATCAACCCCATCACAGTCCCAACCCCAGGCCCACGAACCTGGGTTCTGTCCCATGGTCCTCATCCTGTGCCCATGTCACTGTCTCTCCCATACTATGACTCACTGGGGGCTGCTCTCTGGTAGGGCTGAACACTCATGGAAGGCAGAGGAGCCAGGCCTGAACCTGAGGCAGGCTCAATGGAAAGGTCTTTATTCTGGAAGCCAGTAGGCTCCTTGCCTGTGTACATGTTGGGATGAACCTAGGGCTTCGTACTAGGCTAGGGCTCTATCAGTGAGCAACAGGCCTAACTGACGATATCATCATCATCATCATCATCATCATCATCATTTTATTTAAAATGGATTCTTGCTATGTTGTCCAGGTTGGTCTCAGACTCCTGGACTTAATGATCCCTCTGCCTCCTTCCCACTAGTTGAGATTACAGTGTGCGCCATCACGGTTGGCTCCCCTTGGTTTTGCAGGGTGTAGATAGTCCTCTAATTCATATGGGCAGGTTCGGTGCTCCTCACTTCCAGTGAGGGATAACTAACTCTTGCTTGTGCAGTGATGCCATCTAAGATCCAAGGACCCTGTTGCTGCCTTAGGATGCCATCCAGCACACCTGTGGCAGAGTACTCTTCTGCTTTCTCATCCAAGGCACTTTTCAATCCTGAGGTCAGGGATTCAGAATCGAGCCATTGGAATTTAGAGGGGTTGCATTACCCAGAATCTTCCCCGTGATGATTGGCATGGTCACTTTGTAACTCAGCCATCCCTAGGGGAGTCCTTTGAAAGCCCTAACTGCCCCCTACAGGAGGGTCTGGAGCTGAAGTGTCTTCATGGCTGAGGACGTCCTCAGTGAGTACAGAAACTAGTATGTGGATGTCAGCAGTGGGCACAGCTGCCCACATGTAGACCGTTGGCAGAGGATGGTAGGATTGGTCACAGCCATCCCGTCCCTGCCCTCAATCTGCAGACTGGGGACCAAATCCCTGCAGTTTCTCTCACCCAGGCAATTGCACCAGAGGAGGCATTGTTGGTCCCCTGCGGCATCAGTAAGCCCTGCTGGGTGACTGTGGCCCCGAAGCCATCAAGGAGGACAGTGGGGGGATCTGGAGTGCTGATGACCAGTCCCGGGCTCCCTCTGGTCAGATTACACACCTGAATGAAGTTAAAGCAGGGAAGGCAGAGGGAGGGCTAGAGGCAGCTTTCCCTGGCCCTGGCTTGGGAGGGTGGGAACAAGACCCTCTGATGAGGCAGGGGACTGGGTTTCTCTTCTAGCCCTACAACATCTTGCTGTGTGGCTTAGGGGAAGTTGCTTGGCTCCTCTGAACTTCTCTGAGGTGAGATCACATCCTTCTGGTCCTGGGCACGCACACTGCTGATTTTGGGAGTTAAAATCCTGGCTCTACCTCTGCAAGCTGTGTAGCCTGAAACAGAATTCTTAATCCCTTTGTGCTTTCCATATTCATTCTTGTAAAATAAAGGTAAGAACTGTGCCCACTCCACAAAGTCGTGTGGCATAAATGAGCTAATGGATGTGCTGTGCTCAAAAGACTTTAGCACCTACAATGCTACAGGCTTCTCTGCTGTAATTGTTTGTCCATCTGGTGAACATGGAAAAGCTTTCGGAGAGGTCAGTGAGTTCATATCCTAGAGCAGAGACTGGAAGAATCTTGCTCTTCCAGGTCCTCAGCAGTGTTTCCTTCATGTCCCTGAGCCCTGCCTTGCTGTTACCTAAGTGAGCCTTAGCAGGGTGGGACATGCTTAGTGTGAACACTGACAGCCCATGGTCACAGACGCTGTCTTGACTGCTTCTCTGTTTTACGTCCCCGACACTGTAAAGGGCTGCAGTGACTTCTGGAGTCCACAGCAGAAAAATGGAACATGCCCATGACATGTTTCAGTCCAGGCTGCCTAGCCCAGGACGCTGGAGGAAGGGCAGGCACCAAACCTACCTCTGGCCTGGGCATCGGGGCACTCAGGGACAACAGCTCCCACAGGCCTGTTTCCTAGAAAGGTAAAGACCAAGTCAGCTGTGGAGTCCTGCGGGTGTGTTCTGAGCAAACTGGGGGCTCAGGAATATGGCTGCCTCTACTTGGTGCACTGTCGGCACGAGTCAGCCGCAGCTCAGGGCCAGTCATGTGTCTGGCTTCTCAGAGTCCCTTATCTGAAAAGGTTAACTTTTGGTGGTTTTGATTATTTTTAGTCTAACATTTTACTATACTTTTTTGAGCCAGGGTCTCGCGTGCCACGTATCAGTCTTGCCTCAAACTCACTGTGTAATTGAACTCCTGATCCTCCCTACAAGTGCTGGGATTACAGGTGTACACAATGCCCGAGATCAAAGCCAGGGCTTCGCATATGTTAGGGAAACACTACTCACTGAGCCACACCCACAGCCTCTTAACTATGAAAAGTTCTGTAAAGACAGTGAGCTGAGAGGGTTTTGTAGAGATCATTTGCATGCTCGATTCCTGCCGTTGCTTTATCACACTCCTGCCCATCCATCTATGTTCTACTGATTTCCAGGGAGGCATTGGGATTGAACTTAGAACCTCATGTGTGCTAAGCTCATTCTTGACTTCTGAACTACAGTGGATCCCTGCTCCATTGGTTTTCCAAAATCACAAATCATCACAGAGAAAGCTATAGAAATGTCTAAAGAAAAATTCACCCAATGTATCTTTTCTTTTCTCTCTGAATCAGAGGTAACTATTGCTGACATTTTGAAGGATATCCCGATGAACTCTTTCTGCTCACATACAAGCATGAACAGAGAGGAGCATTCTGGCCACATAGCCCTGTGCCTAGTTAGTGCCACTCAGTGCCAGGACCTACAGAGTAAGCTTGTCCTTATAAAACACAGTGGCTTAGTTTACCGTGCCTGTAGTCTCTGTAAATTTACTCATTACTTAGTGATGGGCCAGGAATCAACTTTGATTTTTCCTCTGTAGCAAACGAGGCTCTAAGGGACACCCTGCAGATGTGCACACCCTGCAGATGTGTTCCTGTCTACCATGGCAAGAACTTCTTCAGAGGTAGGGTTCAGTTCTAACCGTCTCAGAGCTGTCGTACCTGTGTGGGATACAGATGTGAGCAGCAGGAGACAGGAGGCCTCATTTATAGTCAGTTCCTCTTATGGATGATATTGAACAGGCCACTTCCCCAGTCTGGGCCCTCATTTGTGTAACTATTGAAAATGACGTTCTTTGTGTAATGTATAGTTTCTGGATGTGGCATGTCCCACTTGTGGTGTCATGTGGGCACTTGAAAAGTTTTCAGATTTTGGAGCATTTGAATTTCAGATCTGAGTTACAGATGCTCAACATATGTATGTATACACACATGCACTTTGCATACGTCATTTCATATACATATGAAATTATATATAACGTTAGAGATCAGTATTTTGAAAGAGTAAGAGAAAGGGAGTAATGGGAGAGAGAGAGAGAGAGAGAGAGAGAGAGAGAGAGAGAGAGAGAGAGAGGAAGGCCGTGCTTTCTTCAAAGGGGCAGTGTGAGGAGATGACATTTGTACTGAGACGACCAGTGAGAGAATAATGTTCCAGGCAGAGAGCCCAGTATGTGTAAAGCCCTGAGCTGGGAATCAGTGCAGCCTGAGTGGCTAGGATGCAGGGAGTAGAGAGCCAGAGCCAGAGAGAAGCCAGGGATCAGACTGCCCAGACCCACACAGAGGAGCCCGGCCTTTACCCTGGGATAGGGAGAAGCTGCTGCGGGCTTTTGAACAGCGATATAGGCAGCCTTGCTCATTGTTCCCATCAGCCCTGGGAGACTCTCCTCGACCTGCGTGCCTTCTCACCACCGCAGAGGCCAGCCTCAGGTCTGCCTTCCCTAGTGACAGTATGCAGGTGGCCTTCTGGCCGCCCTGATTGCTTTAAGCAAAACCGGTTAGTTATTTATTGTAAGAATGGACTGTTAGAACCTGGCCTCTGCCAGGAAGGCTCTGAGCCTGTCTTCAGAGACTGCCATGTTGTTTTCCATTGTCTGTCTGTCTGTGGTATTATTAGCTCTAAACTCCTTACTCTACAGTAATCCATCTCAGTGTTCTCTTGAAGACCCACCCTCAAATCGTTCACTTACCACAATATTTTCTCGCTCAGTTTTCTATTCCCCATGAGACTCTGATCCCTACATGATAGGGACCCTGTGCTCATAGGGCCAGCCCACAGGAGACTTGCATAAGTATCTGCTGTGTAAGAATGGGTATGTGTTACAAAGAAAACAAGAAAGGCGTGTGCATGTTCCTCTTCTCAAATAAAGGGACTTCTGTGAAGGGTTCTGAAGGGTAAATAGGAGCTAGCCAGGTTAGACTGGTCAAGTCCAGAGTGGGGAAGTGACTTCTACTGGGGCCTTGGCTCTTCCACATAAGAAACAGGGCAGGAACAGTCTGTCCCTCCCTCCTGCCCACTTCCCAGCACTCACCGAGGAGTCTTGGGGCTCCATGAAGATCTCCTGACTGGTGTACAGACAGGACAGGATGTCATTGTAGATTTCGAGCCAAAAGGCAAAGTCTGCCATGCTGTCCTGGGCTAATGCTGGGAGAGGTGGGGGAACCACATGCTCTGGCCTTGAGGCCCGCTGGTGTGGGCCACAGGGAGTCACAAGCTTCAGAGAAACGGTGGAAGGAAGATCGTCAGTGGGGACAGGTCTGGTGGACACCTGGTTCAGCTCACCTTGCTGACCACAGCAGCCATAGTTCCATTTGAATCTACCAACAGCATCACCAGAAGGGAGCCATTATGGTCACTGTCTGACCATGAAGAAGCTGAGGCCCAGAGAGGTGATGCTACTCACTCAAATCTCACAGGGGAAGAGGTAGAGCCCGGCTTCCTGGCCCCCATCAAGCTCCACTCATTCTCTGAACCCTGTCCCTCCTGGGCCCTCTTGTTCCTCCTGCCTTCCATTACAGAGAGACATCAAGGAGCAGTGGGCAGGAGCTGGTCAGTCCTCAGCCATTCTCTGTCCTCACTTTCCCCATCTGACTCAGCTGCTTTCTTCTGGGTCTGACTCACTCGCTGGTCAGCAGCCTGTGGCCTCTCTATCCTCTTTCCTCTTTTGTTGACCATTCCCTTTTCTGATTCCTCACTTTCCTGTCTTCCTCTTCCCACTTTGCTCCCCACCCGGTGAGGCCCCATCTCCCTTTCTCTTTGCCTGTCCATTCTCAGCAGGTTCCCCAAGGGTCTGTGGCAGCCTAGGGTTGCCTACCAGCACTTCCATCAGGATGGCTCCCTCTGTGAACTCCGTGCTGGTCACATAGTACTGGAAATCATCGGGACCCGAAATGATTGGAGCTATGGTGCAGAAATGAAACCTAACTCAGCCAGGGGTAGAGGTGGGAAGGATGCTGTGGGAGGCAGAGAGAAATTCCTTCTCCTCTGCTCAGCCTTATGTTCCTTGATGGCTAGGCACATGGCCTCCTAGAACAAGGGACATTTATTACATGCTGGCCAGGTTGCATAGTATTATCGTGCCAAGTTGTTAGTATTATTCTAACAGGCCTTTTCTATGGGCCCTCCATTGATCCTGTTTAACAGAGAGGGAAACTGAGGCCCAGAGGGGAAGTGACATATGAAGGTTACAAGCCATATTGTCCCCTCTTTTTCCCCATTAGAAAGCATCCTCCCTGCAGGTAGGATTGTCCTGTCTCTGGGTATATTCCTTCACACAGTGCCTGGCACGTGGCAAGGGACAGTTGACCAGCAGCAACATACGAAGAATGATGTGTAGCAGGTCTTCCAGCAGGAAGTTGAGGAGGTTTGTGGTCACAGGGCACACCTAGGGGGAAGGGAAGGGGGAGTCCCGTTGGCATGGAGCCAAGGTAGGGGGAGTCTCTTCAGGGCTACCTCTCTCCCCCCAGTGACTCACTATCTTCTGGAGGAGGAACGGCAGTGACTCGTCCAGGATCTCAGTCACCAGTTTCAGCAGCTGGTTTGGCAACAGGGTGTCTGCTCTAGGGGAGGGATGACAGGGTAGGGCCAGCCATGCAGTGCACCAAAGGTGTGGGCAGGGAAGAGACAGCTGAGCACCACTGAGGCAGGACAGCAAGAAGGTGCATGGTGGCTACCTTTCCCTTCGCTCGCATTCCCACCTCCTCTCCATTTTCTTCTTCCTGCTTCCCCCTCCAGCTTTCTGCAGTATGTCCTGATTTGCAGTCTCTCCTTCATAAAGGTCTTAGGGATTTTTGAACAGGAAGTGACCCCACTGGCAACGGAAAGATCATGTCCTGCTTCATGGAGGTTTTGGGTCATGTAAATAGATGAATGATTGAGTCCCTTGGGAGTCAGTTTCTGTGCTATGTAAGTGGGTTCTTACATCTCCTCCCTAGGACCATTCCATGTGGGTTGGGTACTGTCAGCAATGCAACTGAGGCTCCCAGAAGGCAGGATCTGGCTGGGACCCACTGTTAGGATTAGCTAAGCAGAGGTTGAGTCCTAACCATGACCTGCAGGGTGGAGGCAGGTGAGATTGACAGGTGGCAGGCACAGTTTGTGACTTTCAGAGAGGCAGCCCCAGCCCTGGATTTCAGAGAAGGATCACTGCAGAAAGGGCTGGGCCAGTGTAGGAAGAGCAACCATCTGTCACACCAGGGTAGG
The DNA here is from genome assembly GCA_004026605.1 of Ondatra zibethicus. Taxonomy (NCBI): domain Eukaryota; kingdom Metazoa; phylum Chordata; class Mammalia; order Rodentia; family Cricetidae; genus Ondatra; species Ondatra zibethicus. Next base: position 23,636 of record PVIU01002458.1, on the reverse strand, counting down.
TTCAGAAGCACCAGGTACTCACTGCTTTAGGACCTCAACATTCAGGCTTCCAGGTGGTGTATGGCACTCCTCGAAGGCCACCTGGGTCTTGTTCCCTATCTGTTCTAGCTGTACTCCAATGCGTATGTTCTTGATGGCTTCCAGCCGCAGGATCCTGTAGGGACAGTGTGTCTGGGCAGGCTCCCAGCCAGACTTCAAGGTTGAGACCAGAAGTCATGATCTGGCTGATGTTGCTACCTGCAGGCTTGCGTTAGGAACTAAGAGAGTGCTTTAAAATGTGGAATCTGCTGGTAGACCGGGCAGCATTGAGCCAGTGTCCTCACAGGGCAAGAGACACCAACACGGAGTGTGAGCTTGAGATGGGACACGTGTTCTCCCGATTGCTGAGGTCCATGGGTCACGAATCTTACTACTATCGCCACACTATCCTAAGCAAGGCAGTAGTACGCTCCTAGGGAGCAGAGGTACATTTCTCAGGGCCCCGCGACTCTGTCGTAGTGTTTCCTTGGGCTTACATCTCTCATGCAAGCACGAACTAAGGGTCCTGGTTAGTTTGCAGCTAAGCAGATTCATTCCAGGGGGAGTGGTTATAGAATGTTCCATTATTAAGTGGTAAAATCACACCAACAGGTCATATTCACAAGAAAGGCAGGATCTGGCGTATTCCCAAAGGGCATTGTGACTCTCCCTCCTTCACAAGCCATTGCTGGTGGCCACAAGTACAACCACTTACAGTTCAGAGCTGTGCAGGTGGGCACTTGGCCTGCTGTAGCAGGTAACTGGAATTATACCTGGTTATAGACTCATGCCCGGGGAATGCATACTCTTGCTTCAGCTTCCCAGCCCAGGAATCCCAGGCCCCTCCCAGACGGCCCCATTAATGCCAGTGTGCCCACATGCGCAGACAGCACGGGAGAGGGCCCTCGCTGCAGATTCACTGTATGATCCTGGGTGGGGCTCTTCTATGCCTCAGTTTCCCCATAAGTCAGTCATTGAAGCATGCCCAAGTGGAAAGGACTTGTGATCCTTGTGGTGGTTTTTGTTGGTCTTGCTTCCTGGCAGCACCCGGGAAGGAAGTACCATGGCACTTACTCTAGGAGCGAGAGGTACAGTTTGCAGCGCAGTGTGATCTGCAGCAGGCTGTCACTTAAAATTTCCAGGGTGACTTCCGGTCCCTTGGCATCTTCTATGACCAACCTATGGGATGCATGGGGGTGATGTGTCTGGCTCCACGTATATCTGGGGTAGCTAGAATGGGAGCTGACATCAGGAGAAGTGGAGGCAGCTTTGGGATAGCCTGTCCTTGCCTGCTGGCCTTCTAGAAACCACAGAACTCAGTTTCTAGTCTCTAAGCCTTGAGAATCTTACCCTTCTCTGAGTCAACCTCTAAAAAACCAGGAATTATGGCTTAAGTCTATGCACACACAGCCATCTGAATCCTAGTATAAGCCTCTGGGACTGAGGCTGTGGTTCCCTACGTATAGGGAACAAGGCTCTAGAGTTTCTCAAAAGGAAAGTCATCTGGCAAAAGCATGGAGAAGCAGCCCCTCTGCCATCCATGAAGGATCTATGGGCTCTCCTGAGCACTTTGTTCCCTTCTGAGGCCTCAGGTGCCTCATGCCTGGACTCCTAGGGGTCAAGTTTGCATTATGGACACCAGTGTCAGCTGGTGATTTCTCTGGAGCCATCGAGTCAGGCAGCAATGCGTTCTATCACAGGGGAAACCTGGCCACCAGCATGGGGCCTTCTGGAGGTTTTTTTTCTCTGTGTTTCAAAACAAGGTCTCATACAGCCTGGCCTAGTCTCTATGTAGCTAAGGATGGAACTTCTGATGCCATTGTCCAGCATGGAGGATATTTTTAGGATCAGACCATGTGGTGCTCTATGTAGCTAAGGATGGAACTTCTGATGCCATTGTCCAGCATGGAGGATATTTTTAGGATCAGACCATGTGGTGTTTTCCTTCATCCTTCCCAAGCCATGTCCTGGGATAGGGATAGGCTTATAGCCATGGCATGACTACCTAGGTGTGGTGGGGGAATCAGTAGACAGTACCAATTCTTGGCATGGCTGGGGTGGTATTTGTCTATGCTGCCTCCCAAGTCTCCCTGGGTAGTTCTCCTTACACTATAATCCCATGGCTTCTCACTCCTTTTCATACCCACCGGAAAAACCCTTTTGGAGCCTGGGGTCTTAGGACCTATGGGTCTTTCCTTGCTCATGTTGGGGAGGGACTCATGCATTCGGGGCTGAGCCTGTGGCTGTGCAGGTCACCTTGAGGAAGACATGGCCCCAGTCAACGCCAGCACCATTTATTTAGGCGGTTTCTTGTTTGGGTAGGAGGCTCCAGCCCAGGGCTTTCAGGGCCGAACAGATAGCATGGTGGGGCATCTGGGGACCGGCTAAGGGACTGTAGACCTGACACAAATGTTCGGCAGGTGTGGCCAGATTTTCATTTTAAGGGAAATCAGAATTATGGGTTGCGCTGCCTCCATGTTTATGGGGATTTGGAGAGGTCTGGAAAGGTAGCCACGTAGTAGGAGGAAACCGGCTTCATGCATTTGAGGCTGGGGAGATGCTGTCGACCCCAGGTTTCCCCCCCACCTCCGCTCCACTTGTCAGAGAAAAGCCTCCTGAGGGAGAAGAGCGGCAGAGGCTGCCTCGCTGGACACTCACCCAGCTGTCTCCAGTAGCTTCTTCAGTTCAGGCGTGGTCTTCCCGGAGAGCAGGTCCCCTACGAGCGACAAGTCCAGCCCACTCTTCTTCCTAACCAACTCCTTTCTGGCGAAGGGCAGGGTGTCCAGGACAGACACACCCTCACTTGGGGATCCAGTCACAGGCATCCTGATCAGACCCTTGAGGACCTGGTGCTCAGTGAGCAGATCTGAAATGTCTGGGGGCAGAGCATCCCCTCAGGGTCCATTCAGCCGTCCAGCAAACACCCGCCAGCACCTGGGCCCAGCTGGCAGACAAGACAGCCGTCCAGCAACGAGTTCTTATGAGGAGACCCGAGATCAGGTCTCACTGTTTTGACCAGGTTGGTCTCAGAGTCCTGGGCTCAAGTCATTCTCCTGGCTCAGCCTCACCTTGCCACCAAGTTCAGTGGGCAGGTCTTAGTCTGCTGAGCTCAGGAGTCAGTGTGGCTCCTGCTGCCCCAGAGGTGACATGTTAGTCGGGGAGAAAGCACAGTATGTTTTGTTACAAAGAAACTGAAACCGGGCTGAGTGAGGAGTACCTGCTTCAGACATGATGGTCAGGGGCGGCCCTGTGCTGAAGAGGAGGAGCTTTGGGACAGACATCTAATGGAAGTGAAAGATCTATTATGGAAGGTTCTAGGGAGAGCAGGTGAGTTTACAAACCAGATCTTCAAGCTGGGACAAGTACCTCACAGACAAGAGGCAGGGAGAACAGCAGACAGACAGACAGATAGGCAGGCTGGCAGGTGTGTCTGGACAAGGCCATTGGGGTTCTGCCAGAGAGCCGTGGGAGCCCAGAAAGAAAGACCTAACTGCTACAGGGAGATCAGAAGAGGTTTCTGTAGGAGAGGAGCTGAGGGCTTTGTCTTCCAGGCCCAGGCAGAGTACACTACACTGAGAAGGAAAGAAAGGGGGAAGGGCCCACACCAGCCAAGGAAGCAGCCATGACGCCCAGGTGGTGGATAGGGATAGGGAACGTGGTGGTGAAGACATGAGTTATGGAGTTTTGAATGTCAGGGTAAGGACTTCTCATGACAAGTGGGGGCCATGCAAGTGTTAGACCCAGGAGGGACAACAGAGGTGGCTGGTAAGTGGGAGGCCAGAGGAGGAGAAGCCCAGAGCTGTCCCCTGCTTTGCCTTTTTGGATATCATGCCTCTCCAAGCTCATTCCTTGAGATTCACCTGTTTCCAGCTGGCTCTTGCTGATTCGCAGGAGGAGAGGACTATGGGCCGTCCCTTGGGCTCGGTGTAGCAGCCCCCAGCACAACAGCAGTGTCCAGAGCAGCAGCATTCTCCTGTTAGGACCTGTGGTCATGGAAGTGAGAGCTTCTGTCCTCTCCAGGGGCCCGCGGCCCTGTGCCCCCACCCTGAACCCCCACATCCATCCTTTTGTGTCCTGCTCTGGGCCAAACTCGCCCATGGTGACAGAGTAAGAGGTAGAGTGCTTGGATCTGAACCCAGCGTGACTGGATGCTAAGAACCTCTGCTTTATTTCAGCCTGAGTATGTGGGTGCTGTCTTTTTTGTCCTTACCCCCCGAATGGAACCTTCTAGAGTCTCTCAGGCCGGTGTCACCAGCTTTCTTAAATGATTGCTCTTATAGCCAAGCTCTGGAGCGAGGGGTGGGCACATAATGGGAAGTCAAGGCCCCTGCCAGGGCTTGGCACGCTCAGGAGTTCTTTAGGGGAAGAATCACTCCTCTTGGCTCTCTATGTAGCCAGGGGCCTTGGGCCAAAACTGATAAAACCTGTTACTGAGGTGGGGCTTGGGGGGCAGGAGAGGCAAGCTCAGAATGTGGCCAGCAGACCCCAAGGAGGAAGTGGGCCAGACCTGGGCCCTTCCTGTTGGCACATCTTCAGCTCTTGTGAGGGGTGCAGAGGCTACTAATGCAAGATGTGACTGGCATGGAGCCCAAGGGGGTGAGGATATGTGGATATGTGTATGCACATGTGTGTGAGTGTGTTTGTGTGCGTGTGTGTGTGTGTGTGTGTGTGTGTGTGTGTGTGTGTGTGTGTGTGTGTAGCAGTTGAGGGGCAGAGATAAGGCTGATTGTCTATGGCCACCTTGTCACTGCTATTCCCATGTCTTTCTTATGTATGTTACCTAGGCTCTCATCTCATTTCTGCCCAGGTGTGGTCACCAAAATTGCAGACAGGCCCTGGAATGGTTGCTTTCACTATATAGGAGCTAAGTCTCATTCAGAATATGATAAACATACCTATGGCTTTGAGAGGATGGTGAAGGTCACTGTGGCCACTCATACAGATGTGAGCATGGGCCTGGTGCACAGGAGGGGCTAACCAGCTGTTATGACTATTTACATTCATTCTACGAGGGAGCTGAGCTGTCGAGGAGTGAGTGCCTCCATCAAGGTCAGGTAGCACACCCAGGGAAAGCTGGGATTTGATGTCAGGGCCCAGAAAGGGCACCGAGATTTGGTGGCTCTATCACAGCAGTTCCAAGCCTGAGCTCTCTGCCACCTAGCTGTGCAGAGGCCTTGCCTTGTGAGGACCCAGCCCCCTTGCCTCTGCATGCATCGAGCTAGGTGAGTGCAGTTCCTTCATTATTGGGTGGTGTGGCCACCCCACGGCACACGGGACCATCTCCAGTTGGCTTGGGGTTTTCTCCTACACAACTCAGGCACAAGCAGGCCAGATGTTAGCTCCAAGTTTATTTCCTTTTTGTCTTAGACGTAGTTCTTTGAGATTACAATATCATTGCATCACTTCTCCCACCCGCTCCGCCCTTTCCTCCATGAGCTCCGGCTCTCGCCTGGAGAGTCAGGGCTGGGACTGGTGGGAGATGGAGTTCCAGGAAGAGCAGGGCTGACCCTGGCTTGTTCTGAAGATCTTCCTTTAGCAGACAGCACAGACTGGCAGTGAATGTTCACATGGTTTGGTGGAATACGTTGGAGAAGACTATGCTCTTTTTAAAAATGATTTATTTATTTATTTTTAATTTATGTAGGTGTAGGTGTGTGAATGTGCTTTGGCAACCAGAGGGCACCAGATTCCCTGGAACTGTAGTTACAAGTGGTTGTGAGCTGCCTGATGTAGGTGCTGGGTCCTCTGTAAGAACAGTAAATGCTCCTAGTATCTGATCCACCTCTCCAGTCCAAAGAGTGGGGTCTTTTTTATTTTATTTAATATGTATGGGTGTTTTGCCTGTCTTTCTCTCTTGTATACCCATATGCATGTTTGGTGCACACAGAGGCTGGAAAGATGGCATTGGATTCCCTGGCACTGGAGTTACAGATGGTTGTGAGCCTTGATGTGGGCTCTGGGAACTGAACCCAGATCCTCTAAAAGAGCAGTCAAGTGGTCTTTACCACTGATACATCTCTCCAGACCCAAGGCTTGGGTCTTTTTGAAACATGGGCTTGTGATGGAGCCCAGGCTAGCCTCCAACTAGTAATTCTTCTGCCTCAGCCTTCCAAGGAGCTAGATCATCAACAGGTGTCACTAAAAGACAATATGTAAGATATCACCTGGAATTTTCTCTTTGCTATTTCTGAGACTCAGATTGAAGAGGAGTTTTTACTCTTTCGGTTAAGGAAGGGTGCAGAGGCTCAGAGCCCTGCCTGTGGGATTTGGGAACTCCTACCTCTAGAGCCTCCTGTCTCTAGTCAGGGACGGCAGTTTCAGAGTCCTGTGGTCCTGTGCAGGCCAGCACAGGAGCAGTTAGTCATCTTTCCCTTGCGGGGGTAGGGGAAGAGAACAGAAGAGGGCTGGTTAGGAAGGGGTCTAGAAGAGCAGACAGTGACTTGCTGCTGGTTGCTAATTGGTGGTGGTGGTGGTGACTTACCAGAGCTCCAATTTGTCACTTAGGTGACAGTAGAGTCTTTCCATAGGCTGTGGGGAAGGTAGGTGATTAGTCACCTGACATCCCTCTAGTGGTACCCACGTAGAGCAGATGGCCTTGGTTTTGGGGTCTCCAGCAGTAGGCTGATACACAGATTTGAGTGGCATGTATCTAGGAGGTGACCCGCACAACCGTGGGGCCTGGGATGTGACCAGCTGCTGTGGAAGAGCTGGGAGCCACAGGAGAGCTTGGGCCTCAGAGCTGTTCCTTACTCAGACAGTAAAGCTCCTGGGCTCCTTCGTCTGCCTCCCTAGAAGGTCCCAGGGGATGCTGAACATGGAGATCCATGGCCACAGCTGTGTTAGGGAAAGGTCTGCATGCTTGACCACTCAAATCTAAAGACGCAGCCTTATGGGGGACAGGTGGTACTGTAGACCAGAGCTCTGACAGAGACTGTGCTCTGACACCAAGTACTGCCCCTTCCCAGACACTGCTTCTGTCTTCCTGTAAAGGCTCTTGTGTGACTGAAGGCTGTGGATGGGTGTGGGCACAACCCAGGCCTAAAGAACAAAGGCCTATTGTCTTGTCCCAGAACCCTGGGCCTTCAGGGAAGCACAGAGACAATGGCCCTCATGCCTGTCTGAGCTAAAATGTCCCTTGACACCTGTCTGAGATAAAACGTTCCCTGAGTGCCTGTGAGGCCATGGTGATACTGGCTGAGTGCCAGCAGGTACTTCATTTATTCTTCACCTCAGCTCTGCAAGGTGAGAACTATGATTCTCCCTGCTTGAAGGGCAAAGAGGCCCACCCAGGGGAAGCTGCATCCTGTTTGTCTGTCTCCAGAACCACAGGGCTCAGAGAACATATGAGCTACCATGCCAACAAGATCAGCAAAGTGGGTGTCCCCCACTCAAAAGCCATCCCAAAGGGAGGTGATCCAACCAGGCCTACTAGCCTTCTGTGGTCATGAAGTTTCCATGTGGCAAAGACTTGTCCAGGTTGACTCAGAGGTGTCTGAATTCCTTCCGTAGTTCTCTGTCTCTATCCTAGGCCTGTCAGAGGCAGGTGACTTGCATGCTGGACAAAACCACCCTGACAACAGGAGCCACTGGCAAGTGTTTATTGATTGCAGAGGGTAGTCTACATGAATGGCTCCCATACTTCCAGCTGGGACCTGGCCTGTGCTGGCCAGCTCGGGTGCAGGTCTTCGCCAGGAGGGAGAAGAGCCAGGGTTCTAGGAAGAGACTGGGGTGAGCTTGAGGGCACCCTGGAATTGAAGAAGAGTCAATCTGGTTAGTTTATTGCTTTGGTTTGATTTTTACTTCCTGCTTTTTGGGGGTTGCCCTGCTTTTGTCCTCCACAAAGGAAGCCCTGTTGTTGGGGGACCAGTCATGACCCAAACATGCATGTACAGCGCACATAACACAGTTGTAAGCCGAAGGTTTGGGTACTAGCAGTAATTTTTTTTCTAGTGCTCTGTGGCCCAGTGGAAGGGTTTGTACGCAGTGGCTGGGCTGTGTATGGCAGCTGTCCTTAAGCCCACAGGAGAACGCTAAGACATTTTATAAATGCAGACTCCTGGCTGTCTCTAGAGGACACCTGAGTTTTAAACAATTATTTATTTAAAAACAAATAAAAAAAACCCCAAAAAAACTAAGTGTAATGATACAACTTGCTCTGGTCTATTTCCCAAGGCCGGATTCTGATCTCATCACAGCACCAAGCAAGTAGAAGTGAGCGGTGGGCACATGACCTTGTCGTCTGTGTTCCACTGTCTCCTCTCACGTGCTGGCTTTAGCTCACTGTTTTTCACTCTCTTCACACTAGTTCAAATGTATGGTGTCACCCAGCTATAGAACACAACCAATGAATTGCTGGCTACAGAGGAACCAATAGAGCAAAATGGGACATTTGGAAGTAGGGGGAATATGGATTTAGATCTGGCGATTTCTCCATAATTAAATGTTTCAGGAGCTCTGTGATTCTAATGGGCAGCCTGGGGGAAAGTCAGGACTTGTAAGAGTCACAGGTTTGGCCCAGAGTGCCTCTATAGAGCAGGGCTGAACTCCTTGTCACAGCAGGGCGGTCAGCAGTCATCTGTGGGCTTTCTCATCGCTCTGTTTTTAGCATCCCTTCCTCTCCTAAGGAGCCAGAGGTTTCCTTCTCTTTTGCTCATTGTTGTGCCCAGTGCTTGCACATAGTAGGTGCTTAATAAATTCCCACTGGTCTGCTGACCAAGATGGGCACTTCATTGACTGGCTCATGAAGAATTTGGGGCGAAAGCAAGGGGCTATGGAGGCAGGTTTCAATCACAAATCCTGACTCTGCCACCAGTAGGCTGTGTGGCTTGGGAAAAGATCTTGCTGTCATTAAGTCTCAGTTTCCCCATCTGAAAAAGGAGATCATACCAGGATTCACCTCATGAGCTCAGTGTGAAGATGACAGACAGTTGGTGTTGACATCGTTGTTAAGGCCGACGCTGGGGGTGAGATGCCTGACTCTGCCCAGCCCCTCTAGCTGCAGCCAGGAATGTTACTTGCTTACCAGTCATTTATCAAACACCTAGGGTGTGTCAGGCCTTGCTGACCATACTCCTGGGGGCAGCTACATGGACAACTCAGCAGTCACTCTGGTCTCCTCAAGCTGAGGTCTCTTAACCACACAGTTGTATGTAATCTGAGGTCTATAGCATTGGGTGCTACCTCATATCCTAGACCTCTTCCTCATCTTTCCTGGAACAGTAAACATCTCAGCCTCAGGGCCTCTGAACTTGCTGGTCCTTTTGGTAGGACACTTTTCCCACAAGCCACAGGGCTCGCCACCAGCAAACATTACCTTTTCAGACAGGCCTTTCCTGCCCACCCCGTCAATACTAGCTTCCCACTTTCTCTTCTGAGCCTGCCTTCTTTTCCTTCCCAGCCTTTATTTACTCGATTCTGTTTATTAGTTTATATAGGTGTCTCTCTTGCTAGAATGTAGGCTATCTCAGGGGGACAGTGTTTTCTGTTTCTATGGCCTGAAGCACTAGGAGCCATGCCTAGCACATATTACAGAGTCAAGAAATACTCCTGAATAAGTGAGTGAGGGGATGAAGGACGACAAGCGGGGTGGGGAGGAGCACTGGCTTTGCACTTACAGGTGCCCACACCCCGACAGAGCCAGGAGTGGTGGCATGTCGGCCACCCCTCGCCCAGACTGGTTATTTCCACACGCCTCTCACCTTGTTCACAGACAACACGGATTTCTCATATCCCAAGGCTCTCACCAGCGACAGAGGAACTCCAGTTCTCACTTTACCTGAAATAACAAATGCAGTCAGAGAGTGGTGGGTCAGTTTGGGCCTAAGTTGCAGTGGGCATGCTCGCAGTTCCTGGAGGCAAGTCTGGGATCTGGCATGTAGGACCTGCTCTGTTTCCCTCTGTCTGCATGCGTGTCCTCTACTCTGGCATTTGGGCCTCTGGCACGAGCTTCTGGTTGTCCCACAATGCACCTCACATCATCTAACACTCTTGCTCAAGAACAGCCATGGCTCCCAACATCCGCTGCAGAAGTTTCTCTACCTGAGATTTCCCATTCATAGAGCAAAATTAAAAAGGTGATGATGTCACAGGTACCAGCGATCACCCCTCATGCAGGGTTATGATGTCACAGGTACGAGCGATCTCCACTCCTCATGTATGGTGATGCTGTTACAGGGTACCAGATCTCCCCATTCCTCACACATGGTTGTTTGCTGCCTCCGAGAGCCATGCATATTGTCCCATTTTCAGGCACACAGAGGGTCTATGTTGCCATTAAGCAAGTTGTAGTACTCTGCTCACAAAGCCCATTTAAGTGCTCTGTAGCTGGACCTCCCAAGAGTCAGAGCTGTTTGTGCTAGCAAACCAGGAAGCTGCCATTTTTAAAGAAGCTGCACAAGTTTTTACTGCACCTCTCTTAAAGCAGCCTGCCCTTGCTTGCCATGAGCCCATCTAGAAAAAAAAAAGTTTGTAGCTACCAAGAAACTGTGCTAAACTCTGTTCTTTTTTGCCTACAATTCCTTTTCAAGTTTTCTCAGGTTCTAAGTGGGTTTAGTTGGCCACGTTGGTGCACAAACAAGCAGCCTCCTACAACACATGGTGATGCTGTTACAGGTACCAGTCTGTCGTCTCCTAGTAGGGCACCTGGTTGTCCAAGTTCTGCTCGAATAAGAATACTAAGAGCTGTTCCTACTATTCCTGCTCAGGCCCCGAACAATAGGTAAAGGGTCCTGATGTCTTTGTGATTGGTAGAGAATAATCAGCGGTTGATGAACATAGGTAAAATGGCTGGGTAAAGCATTAGACTGTAAATCTAAGCACAGAGGAAATGCCTCTTTTTACCAGGCCTTAAGGTGATTTTCACATTGAATTGCAAATTCGAAGGTGTAGAGAACTGACTCTACTAAGGCTTCTCCCGCCCCCTTTCTGATAGGCGGGAGATGTAGATTGAAGCCAGGCTAAGGTGTTTAGCTGTTAACACCTCTCATACATGGTGATGATGTCACAGGTACCAGTGATCTCCACCCCTCACAAATGGTGATGTCACAGGTACCAGCGATCTCTACCCTTCATGCGTGGTAATGATTTTATGGGGACCAGATCTCCCCACCCTTCACACATGATGATGATGTCACAGGTACCAGCGATCTCCACCCCTCATGCATGGTGATGATGTCACAGGTACCAGCGATCTCTACCTCTCACATATGGTGATGATGTCACAGGTACCAGCGATCTCCACCCCTCATGCATGGTGATGATGTCACAGGTACTGGTCTCCTCACCTCTCACTGCATCTTCTCATTCTTATCTCTGAGGAAAGTACTCTTACTTTTCCCTTTCACAGCTGGAGAACCCGAGGCCCAGGAGGACCAGGCAGCTTGTTCAAGGCCAGACAGCCAGCAAGAGTAGTTGGGCACTTGAGCTCAGTCTGCCTATGGCCCCTTAGTGAGCTCTGTCTTTTTGCACGTGGTTCTAGCTGGCGCTATGAATCTGGGGACTGCCAGCTACTCCCTGCCTGCCTTAAATCTGTCATTAGTAAAGGACCAGGCTGGGAGGGGGGATGCAGGAGGGGAAGACAGAAGGGGATGCAGGAGGAGAATACAGGAGGGAGATGGAGGAGGTGGAGACAGGAGCGGGAGGGAGGAGGATGAGGCAGGAGGGTGAGGCAGAGGAGGAGGGAGGAGGGGGATATAAGTAAGGGAGGTAGGAGGAGGAGACAGGACTGGGAGACAGGAGAGTCTTTTCCAGTCGGTGATTAGGAAGCCTCCCTGGAGCAGGGAGAATTTGAACTATGCTTAGAAGATGGGTGGGTGTGGTAGTTTGAAAGAAAACATCTCTTCATAGCAACAGAAACCCTAACTAAGACAGTGGGCCATGAATAAAAGGGTCCCCAAGTGAAGACAGGAGGTTCAGCAGCTTAGGAAAGGGCATTGAAGGCTGGGGGACTCACCGTTCTCATTGGGCAGCAATGTGTAGTTAAGGATCTTGGTCAGGGTGCCCCTCATGATTTCTGGCTGTGAGAAAGAGGAAAGCCATTACCAGGCTGCTTGTCCTCTGGGCCATTGCAGGGCTCTTTACCCATCCCCCATGACAAGAGCAGCCAGTAGGCATGTGTTGGAGTACCAGGTCTCCTGCAGGTTGGAGCTGCCTTGGTGGACCAGATAGACTGTGGAGAGGCCCTCACTCCTCTGGCTGTGGCTCATTGATAATGCTCTACACTCAGGGACTTTGATCCAGCTGGCAGCACCCCAAGGGAATGCTGCTTTTGAAGAAAAGCCAGATGTCCAGATTTTCACAAATCTTACATTAAAATATTGTTTTTTAAGACAAAAAAATCATAGAAACCAATGAAGTGGTAATGGATACCTACAGTTCCAACAATCAGAAGGTAGAGGCAGGAGGATTGTCATGAGTTTCAAGGCCAGCTCCAGAGCTACATGGTGAGACTGGTCTCAACAAAACAAAACAAAACAAAACAAAATCCCCAAACCCACCACCACCAAAATAAAGCAAATTAAAATTGAAACCAAACAGCAAAACCACCACCTATAACAACAATCAAACCCAAAATAATGCAAAACAAAACAAACCCCAAAGATGAAGATAAGACTCAGCCCAACTGAGCTCTCTTCAGGCTAGGGACCTGGGAAGCTGAGGATCAGGGGGAAGGGGCAGGGTCAGTGGAGGGGCATTGTTTATAATAGAGAGCAGGCTTAGATCTGTACATGATCGGTGTTTTCAGTTATGTCTGTAGACAGGAAATAACTCAGTAAAACTGGGAGCCTGCAGACCAAACTTTCGAGGGAAGTGAGGAAACCCCCAGCCCACCCTGGGGTTCCTGTGATATCTTCTTAAAGCAAATCCTGGGTGGGTTGTCTCATTTTAGAATGGTCCATTCTGGCCCTGTGTCCTTAGAGATAATCTGTTAATACTTACATTGAACAGCTTAATATCTGAGATCATCAGCTTGATGCGATCAATACTGTAATAGAGATACTCGTGAGAGTGGTCCCTTGGGGTCTCAGTCAATAACTTCTTTTATTGAGGACCTGCTGTATGCCAGGCACAGGCAGGCTCTCATGGGACAATGGTAAAGTAGGAAAGGTACTTGCTTCACAGTGCCACAGTCTAACCAAGGTGGGCAGTGGCCCAAAAGACAGGAAATCACCCCAGAATGAGGGAGGATTGGTGAACTAATTAGTTCAAGTCCTTTCTAGAGGGGCCCCTAATTCCCATTCAACTTCTTGTGTAGAAATGATTCCATGGAGTAGTTTGATATCTATCTATGTATCTATCTATCTATCTATCTATCTATCTATCTATCTATCTATCTATCAATCAATCATCTATCTATCTTCTATATCTATCTATCTATCTATCTATCTATCTATCTATCTATCTATCTATCTATCTACTACCTACCTTCCTATCTATCTAACTTCTATGTATGTATGTATGTATGTATCTATCATCTGTCTATCAATCAATCATCTATCTTCTCTCTCTTTCTCTACCTACCTATCTAACTTCTATCTGTCTGTCTATCTATCTATCTATCTATCTATCTATCTATCTATCTATCTATCATCTATCTTCTCTCTCTACCTACCTACCTACCTACCTATCTAACTTCTAACTTCTGTCTATCAATCATCTATCTTCTCTCTCTCTCTCTACCTACCTATCTAACTTCTAACTTCTATCTGTCTGTCTATCTATCTATCTATCTATCTATCTATCTATCTATCATCTATCTTCTCTCTCTACCTACCTACCTATCTAACTTCTATCTCTCTCTCTTTCTATCATCTACCTACCTATCTAACTTTCTATCTCTCTCTCTATCTGTCTATCTATCATCTACCTACCTATCTAACTTCTCTCTCTCTCTCTATCATCTATCTATCTATCATCTATCTATCTATCTATCTATCTATCTATCTATCTATCTATCTATCTATCTATCTATCTATCTATCATCTGTTTGTCTGTCTGCCATCTACCATCTTCTACCTAGCTATCATCTTACCCTGTATGGACTGAACAACGTTCTCCCCTGAGCCTAAATTTATCACCAGAGCCTCCAGCTGGAGTACCTGAACTTAGTTTGGGACAGAAGGTGGTAGACCTTGCAGGGCTGGCAGGGGCACAGATGTCCTTCTGTGCTGGGCCCCAAGTTTAGTACCTGGGGCTGTTACTGTTTCTGTCTTGAAAAGTTTCAGAATGGGCCATTTTAAGCCTGGATGGGGCATGGCAGGCCAGCCCTGTGGTGGGGCTGGCTTACTCTGTGGCTTCTGTAAAGCCCCGTCATTTTCTATTTGGAATTCAGCTCTTGAGGCAAATTAGGTCTGGCAAGGCAGCCTTCTGGCATCAGCCATCTCTGGTGCCCCCTACTGGCGGTTTAGAGAAACCCCCTGCTCTGATCCAGCACTCAGCAGCACCTCACATAGATTCACACATTTACCTGATGTTATTGAAGTTGAGCATAAACCGGTCATCTTCCATGTAAAACTGAGCTTCATAATTGGTCTCCTACAACAAGAGAACCCAGTCCTCAGTTTCTGAAGAGAATTTATCTAAAGGGAGAGTTATACAGGAAAGATTGAGGTCAAGGAAATCTGATTTGACCCTTGGCTACTGACTCTGTGACCTTGGGAAATAGTTTAGCCTCTATGGGCCCCACTTTCCATACCCTAGTCCCTGTTTGACAGGTGACCTTTCAGGCCTGGGATGACAATGTCAACCTGCACTGGCTGCTCACTGTGTATCAGGCAGTTCAAACGCTTTCTTCAATAAGCCCCACCACCCCTCGAGGGAGCCCTGTCAGTCCTCTAGTGTCCCTGGGAGGAGACCAAAAGGCAGAGGAGGTCAGGGGCTCTGGTAACCTAAGCAGCGTTAATATGATCGCAAAGCTCAGTGGCTAAGTCAGGCTTGACACATGGAGCTCAAGCCTTGCATCAGCTTGATCCCGAGGGCCGATCGCTGGGCTCCATTATAGCGGAGCCTAGATAACCAATTCTTCCTGCTGTGCTTCCTATTGACCATGGAGGGGTCATCAGGGAGTGAGGTCGGTCTGAGAAGTGGGTTCCCACCCTGTCTTTCACTGCAAGGCCAGGAAGTCAAGATGAACTCTCTGGGAGGTAGCAATACACCTATAGTCTGAAAAGGCACCCCTGAGATTGTGTGGTGTAGAGCTGCACATAAAGACCCCACTATGAGGAGTCAACTCCTTCTCTTCACAACAGGTACTGCTTGCCCCCTCTGGGTAAGCCTGGGCGGCGGTACTCATGAGCCTGCCTTTCTCCAGTCTTTGCTGCCCTCTGGAGTACATGTGGTTGCTGCCCTGCTCTGACCCACCCCTTCCTTCCAGGAGGGGCTCTGCCGTTCAGCGGCTGCATGTTGCCTGTTCTCTGGATAATGCCCCTAGCTGGAATGTAGCCGCCTTAATGGGAGTTATGTCCCTCTCCCCCTAGAGCCGCTGGTGGCTAGTGAATGGCTGATTGGCCCCCAAAGTTCTTGACTCTTGGTTCTCAATGGAAAGGAAGACCTCCCCAGTCTTTGCTCTATGCCACAGACACTTGAACTCACAATGCCGAGGGAGAAGAAGGGCCGGACGTCTGTATTGGTTGGGAACACTTCCAGGATGATACTTTGGGCTGCTGTGGCACCATCCTCATTCAGCACGATCTGGGGTCCGCTATAAGTGGCAATCTTCATCATCTGGGTGGGCCCCAGCTTGTTTGCTGCCTAGAAAGACATCAGACCCACATGCCTGGTTACAGTGCACAGGCCCTTGTGGCCCCCTCTGGTGTTTCCCTGTGCTCCAGCCTCTGCCCTCTCAAGTGCCCTTGTGTGAGTGTCCTCTGGTTTCTCAGCCTGGAGCAGGGCCTTAGAGTTGCCCTCATCACCCAGTGTCAGTCCATCCAGGTAATCATCAGATTTGAGATTCTCTGCTAGATTGAAGGAAGTCTCTGGACTTCCAGGGGGCCTGGTCCCCATAGTGGAAAACAAGAGAGCAGCCCACATCTCTTCTCCACTGCAGAGACCCAAGGACAGAGGCAGCAAGCACCCAGCCAGCTGCAGATGAGAAGCAGACCCACCTCTGCATTGATCTCCTTGATGTCTGCCTGTAGCTGGCGGGCGATCTCGGGAGTCTGGAGAGAGGGAGGAGATGTGAGTCAGCTGCATCAGTCATGCTGCAGTAAGAGGACTAGAGTACGTGCTGGCACCCAGGTTCACAAGAAACGAGGATACTGATCAGTTAGTGACCATTGGGGTGCAGGCATCATCCCTGAGTTCCTCAGGATTCTGAAAGCTCTTGAGCTCCCTGAGGATATCCGGAAGACGAAATAGGCATACCTGGTCCCTTAAGGCAGAACCAGGACCCAAGCTGGGTGTTAAGGGATGCTTTTGGCTCTAGAATCGATTGTCAGAAACAGGGCCTCTCTGAAGGGAGGGCAGAGTTGATCATTATTGGGAGTTCCCACCTCAGGCTCCTTTCAGTGGGCTGATGAAGCAGAGGTGAGTTCTTCCTGTGCGCAGCGGGGCTTACCACGAATTTAAGCAGGATCACGAGCTCCTCCTTGGGGACCAGGGTGTTCACAATGGCATTCACCAGGTCCTGCCTCACGAGCAGGCTGAAAGGGGCCCCGTCTGGGGTGTTCTCCATCAGGGAAGACACAGAGCTGTTGAACCAGTTGGTCACCCTCGCCTGTGAGTCCAGCAGCTTGGCCTGAGGAGACACAGGGCGTGGTTTGAGGGCTTTGATTCTGCAATGTATCCCATAACCACCTGGAAGGAAAGGACTGTGCTGAGGGGGGACGTTGGCTCCCAGAAGTCTCACGATGGAAGCCTCATCCCAGCGTAGCAGGGTTAAGAGTCGCGTCCTTCAAGAGGTGACTGGCCTTGATCACTGGTTAGTGCTGGTACAGGAGTGGCCTAGTGACTGCAGGTGGGAGTAGGTCTTTGGAAGGTAAGCTCAACCCCTGGCTGCCCTTGCTGTCACCCTCCCTCACTTGTCTGTCTTCCACCATGGGCTGATTCGGCATGGAGGCCCTCACCAGAAGATGCACAATGTCCTTGGATTTCTTAGCTACCAGGACCATGAGCCCAGTAAACTTCCATTTCTTATAAACCATTCAGGTACTGTGTTCAGGCAACACAAAATAGACTAACACAGATGCCATTCTGTCTGCTCCCTGGCTTTGTCTTTGTGTTGGGAAGCTTAGATTGATGAAGGCAATGACTGTCAGATATCTGGCAACCTCCACTCCTGAGTCCCTTAGATTACCTCTACTCGCCCTTCGTCCCTCCCTCAGTTTCTTTTTACATCCTTCCCTCTGTCCTTCTGCCTCATGTTTATATAGATGGCATCTTCCTATGCTGCCCAGGCTGGCCCCTAATGCTTCAATTCCAATGATCCTCTGTGGGCTCCATCTTCAGAGTGCCTAGGATTGTGGATGCATGCTACCTGTGCCTAGCTTGTAACCAAAATGCTTACTTTTCACTTGGGTTTCAACCTCTCAAACCCTTTAGATGAAGAGAGGATTCAGACTAAACAGAGCAGAAGCAACTGTCCCATGCTGTGGTTCCCAAGAGACTCCTGAGAACAGGTCTGGGACTCACACCACCCACAGGGTGTGTGCAGTGCGGTATTTTACAGAGGTTCACTGTTACTGAGCGCCTCCTGTCTGTGAAGCCAGTATGCTTCATCTAATTGTCTCCTAGTATTATAATATATATTTTACAGTCAAGGAAACTGAGGCTCAGAGAGGTGAAGAAATCTACCTAGAGCTACACAGCCAGGGAGTCATGGATCCAGGAATGCTAAGGCTATATGATCCTTGAGGATGCCTCTGTCCTGAGGCCATGCTGCAATGTCATCAGAAGTCTGAGGTTTGGCAGGAGCTTGCCTGAAAGCCCAGGGAACCATAAACACATAGTCAAAGGCTGAGGTCAGGACCTTTGGGTGGCGGGGCATGAAGTTCTACTTGTTGCCTTTCACAGAATTCTTAGGGTCTGACTTTATCAGCTGCATGCCCTGATGCTACGTAGGTATTAGGCCCTGGGTGGTCATAGAGGAGCAGCTGTTCCTCAATGTCCCCACTTGGCTCTGAGGTCTGTACACTCACCTTCAGGTTGAGCATGATATTACTGTCCTGGATAGCAGGAGATAGAAGGTCAAACTTCAGGGCTCCAGGGCTGAGGCCAACGGGTGCTTCTCGAGGCAAAAAGAAAGCTTGTGAGGATGGAGGGTGGGGTTGGATGGGGTGGTTTTCTACAGCCCCAGCTTCTAGGTAGGAACACTGCCAGGGTCAGGAAAAAGGATGCTGTTGGTGGTAACTATGGCAATGATTATAAGGACCATTCAAAACACCAGCACAGAGATAGACTTTTATGTGTATAACTGGAACCCATCCAGTCCTATACCAAACCTGAAAGGCTGTTTATAACCTGTGCCTCTCTCACCTCACTGCAACCCACTCTGGGCACTGAATGCAGATGTGCACCTACAAGTTCAACCATCACCTGTGTTTGCCTTGGTTTTCCCCACTTGGTGAACAGGGATGGAGATATCCCATCTTCTCAGCTGTTGGGTAGAGATGGCAATGCATGGCCTGTTCCTGCCTTCTTCCAGCCCCATCACTGACTTCTTTCTCCTCGAGTCTCACACATTGCTAGGTAAGCCGTGGCCAAAACAACCCACCTCTAACTGGAGCAGGGGGAATTAGGCCCCAGTCTTCTGTACCACGAATCTCCTCTGTGAGCTTGGAGGAGATTTTCCCACATGTGCAGTCAGGCAATTGAGTGTACCGAGGAAGTGAGACAGAAATGCCCAGCCCTGGATTTAGCCCTCAGATGCACTAGGGGCTTTCCTTTGTTCCCCTCGTCTCACTCTGGCTACCCTGTGACATGCCTCTTTGGATCCTAAATCAGCACATGGTAGGGTTTTCTTCCCCCTTGTTGATTACCACTCTGAGGGGGTTGAGAAGGACCGATTTCCAAGGTTGAGGGTAGAAGCCTATAACATCTCCTCTTTGCTACTTTCAGGGAGGGAGAAATGACATCTGCTCTGGGCACATAGCTCACTTCTGTCCCTGTTCCCTCCTCTCAGTAGCACACAGTAATCAGTCTACCACTCATCCACCCACCCACCCACCCATCATCCACTCACCCACCCACCCATCATCCACTCACCCACCCATCATCCATCAATCCATCCATCATCTGGCATGCATTGACTTTTCAGCAACTCTGTGTTAGGCAGTGTATTCTACGTGTTCAGAACTTTCCTATAATCTTTAAATGGTGACTATAATCCTTTGAGGTTGGGAGGTAGAAAGCCTTATTTTACAGATTAGGAAACTGAGAACAAAGGGTAGAGTGACTTCCCCCAAATCAAGGAGCAAGTCAGCATCAGAGCTGGGCTTTAACTTGCTTCTACCTGAGTGTCTGCTCACATAGAGCAATGGTTCTCAGCCTTTGGGGGTTGTATATCAGGTATCCTGCATATCAGGTATTTGCATTACAATTCACAACACTAGCAAAGTTAGTTATGAAGTAGCAATGAAATAATTATATAGTTGGGGGTCACCACAGCATGAGAAACTGCACTAAAGGGCTGCAGCCTTAGGAAGGTTGAGAGCCACTGTCTTAGACAGAGCCTCGCACATATAAGACGACCATGAAGTTGAAGTGGGAGCATCTGGACAGGGCTTCGCAAGTGCTGTGTGCTGGTGCTGGGCCCAAAGTGCTGATCGGACATGAGGGGGTAGCCTCTCCTGGGTAAAGGTGGGGCCTGAAGTCCAAGCCCGCAGACAAAGGAAAGACAGGGGAGACAGCAGAATCCTTACCTGTTGCCAGCTTCAGGAAGTCACTGTACATGTCATCGAAGGCTTGCTGGATCACAGGGCACAGCTGCAACAGCACAAATGCAGGGCCATCAGTGAAGAGTCAGTCCTGGAGAGGGGAGCTGGCAGGCCAGCAGTGTCCTGAGCCTGGTCTCCCCCAGCCCAAGTCTCACTGTAGTGCTCCAGCTAGTCAAATATTCATCTGTGGAGTTGAGGACTCACAGATTTGCCCACCTCTGTCTCCTATTGCTGTTCAGAGTCCCTGGCTGTCCTAAGGGCCACTCAGGTCCTTTCTGCAATAATTTGCCTTTTGCCTTGTGTCCAGATTGTGCCTGGCCTGCCAGCTCCCCTCTCCAGGACACCCATGATTACTCAAAGGAGCCCATGCTTCCTTAGAGGAAACCAAGAATTCACTTGTTCATTCCATAAGAACTCCCAGAGCTCCTCCCACCTCAGACTCTAGAGCAGAGGCCAGCTGGGCCACCCGATCAGATGGAAGCAGTCTCTGTATCTTGGTGAGTTTCCAGCCCCAGATACATTGCTGTGCCACCAGGGAGTTCTCTGCCTAACGTGGACAGCACCTCTCAACAGGAAATGATTTTGGTCTCTGGCAAGACACTGGGAAACATTTTTTAATGTGCCAGATGAGTCCTACTGACATCTAGTGGACACAGGTCAAGGATGCTACTACATACCCCTCCTCTCAGCCCAGCCCCAAAGTGTCAAAGTATAGGTGGCTCCAAGAGTCAGCAGTGTGGATTTAGCCGTTCTGCTGAAGGGATGGTGGTGGTGAACATTTGCCTTGCTATCTCTAGGATCCAAGGACCTTTTGGTGCTTAGCTGCTCTAATGGAAGGACCATCTCACTGGCTACCCCCTTCAATACTCCTGTGTGATAGTGTATTTTGAGAAATGCTAACTTGTGAACAGTGGTTCCCTGCTTCCATCAGCTTTCCTAACCCATGACCCAGAGAGGAGGAGGGACAGGCAGAGAGACATTTGACTCACATAGCCAGGGGACTGTGCCCTGTAGGCAAGGGACATCTTCCACATTTCCTTCCACAATAACCCATCCTTCACTTCTTTTGACCCTGGCCACATATCAGAGCCTGGGACACAAGGTGTCCACCAGACTCATTGCTTCTGAATCTGGGGTGGGAGAGAACATCATTTTTAGAGCCTTCAGATAGTTGTGAAGTACAGTCTGGTTGAGAGCCCTTTTCACGCCGAAAAGAGGCTCCGTGATTGCCTTTGCGAGCTCCCTCCAGAAGTCCCCTCCTCAGATGACATTTGGAATCACAACGGTGACCACTGAACCCTGCCTCAAGTCACTGTGCAAATCCATGAGTTAGAATGAGCTTAGCATTCCAAGTTCATGCCATCTCTTCTGCTGAGGAATGGGTTTCTTTCTATAAAGTATGTTCCTGGGTGAAGTTGGGAAAATATTTGCATTTGGGTCCTACTCCAAGAAACTCCTATTTTTAACAGAAAAATAAGGTTCTTAAACATGTAACTGCTGGTCATATTGGCACATATGTAATATGTAATCCCCACCCTTGGGACGTGGAGGCAGGAGGATCAGGAATTCAAGGTTAGCCTGGGCTACATGATACCTGTGAGCCCATTCCTGCAACATTCTCATATAAGTTGAGAACAGGCTGTACCCTTTTCTAAAAAATATGTAATGAGATGCCTTCATTCTCTTGGGCCAGATGACCAAGGTAGATGGGTTATCTGGCCAATCACTGCCATCGAGACCCCTGAACCTGTGACTCTATCGTTCTCAACAAATTCTGACATTGTGGACAGACATGTAGATCTTCATCTATGTTTCTGGCACAGCCTGCTCATGATAGTGAGACAAGACCATTGAACACAGAGATTTCTTTTCATTTCCCCTTAAAATACCTTTCTGGATGTGCACCTCAACTAATGAATGGTTCGGGGGTTAGAATTCTAATACTAGAGAGCAATTGGCTTGAACTGGAAGCCATATGTGTCTGCTTATTCTCCCATTTCCTAACTCTCTTTCTCCAACCTCCCCTCTTCCAAGAAGAACCAGGAAGTTTGTTACCTCCTTCCCTCCCTCACTCTCTCCCTCCCTCCCTCTCTCCCTCCTCTCCTCTTTCCTCCCTCTCTTTCTCCTCCCTCCCTCCTTCCCGAACCTTTTCTCCTTTCCTTCCTTCCCTCCTGAGGATCGTTCCCAGGTCTCAGTAAGTGCTCTACCACTGAGCAACATCTCCAGCCCTTTTGGCTTACTTTTAGTTTTGAGGAAGGATCTTGCCAAGTTTCCCAGACTGGCCTTGAACTTGCTCTATAGCACAGGCAAGCATTGAACTTCTATCCTTTCCTAGAAGGAGCTAGGAATTACTGAGAAGCTGAGATTACAAGCCTATTCCAGACTGGTCAATACTGCTTTTAAATGAACTCTATAAAATATAGGATCCAGGGGCCTGGAGAGATGGCTCAACAGTTAAGAGTGTGTATTACTCTTTCAGAGGACCCAAGTTTAACTCACAGAACCCACCCCAGGCATTCAAACCTGCCTGTAATTCCAGCTTCAGGGATCAGATACTCCTGGCCTTAGTGGGCTCCCACATATGCAGAATATGCTCCTTCTCCCATAAACACCCATACACATGATACTAAGAATAAACTGGATCTTTGCAGTAAAATAAAATCTCACTTATGATTTCTTCTTTTTTCTTTTTTTGTGGTGCTGGGCCTCGTGCATGCTAAGGAAGTGCTTTATCACCAAGGTACATTCTTATTTAGCCCTTAGGGTATTTTTTTAAATAATTTGATTGTTTTTCTTTTTTCTCTGTAACAAATAGACATTTAGTCTACTAATAATAGATTCAGTAGACTGTTTCCCAGCATAGAAACAGGGGTTGAAGCTTTACCAAGAATTAATTTAAAAAAAAATCAAGCACAATTCAGTATTATACAGTAGACCATGATTAGCAGAAGCAAAATGCCACACTGTTTTTTTCTTGAAGGTGACTTGGTAGGATTTGATACAATTTTGAACAGTTTGGAGGGAAACTGATAATCTGTTGTCTTAAAATAAAATCCCATCATGCATATGAAATGTTGCTTTAAATATCACTGTTGTTTTAAAATAATCTTAATACAACCATTTCATTTTATATATATATATATATATAAATATCTTTTGATACACAGTTGAATATGATCCAACTATTATAATGATTATAAATGCTAGATGAGGACCACGGAACATCAGGTACCATCACATAAAAATATGAGTGCCTGTGGGTAGAGCTGAGATGGTCAAGCAGCTGCTTGATTGGACACATGGATATTTTCTTCCCGGCTTGTGCTAGTTATGATGTCATCTTGTTCATTTAAACATTGCCATGGTGCCGGTGAGACAAATGGCATCTTGTAGGCTCATGGTTAAGAAATGAAAGCTGTTTGACAAGGAGCTCTGAGCCCTCTTGGTAACTACTGAACGAATGCATCTTGACTTTACAGTGGAAATCACAGGTAATTATGAATGGATCCACTTACGGCATTTTAGTTTACCTGTGGCATATTGGGGTTGCAGGTGCCTTCTGTTGTTGAACACTTGTCTAGCAGGCGTGAAGCCCTGGGTTCTATCCCCAGCACCACACACACACACACACACACACACACACACACACACACACACACACACACACACACACACACACACACACACACACACACACACACACACACACACACACACACACACACACACACACACACACACACACACACA
>PVIU01002457.1:0-172333 GCA_004026605.1 Ondatra zibethicus | reverse complement strand
AGGTTGTTTCCAGGTTCTGGCTATTACAAATAATGCTGCTATGAACATAGTTGAACAAATGCTTTTGTAGTATGATTGGGCATCTCTTGGGTATATTCCCAAGAGTGGTATTGCTGGATCCTGAGGTAGGTTGATTCCCAATTTCCTGAGAAACCGCCACACTGATTTCCAAAGTGGTTGCACAAGTTTGCATTCCCACAAGCAATGGATGAGTGTTCCCCTTACTCCACATCCTCTCCAGCATAAACTATCATTGGTGGTTTTGATTTTAGCCATTCTGAAAGGTGTAAGATGGTATCTCAAAGTTGTTTTGATTTGCATTTCCCTGATTGCTAAGGAAGTTGAACATGACCTTAAGTATCTTTTGGCCATTTGAACTTCTTCTGTTGCGAATTCTCTGTTCAGATACCCCATTTTTTAATTGGATTATTTAGAATTTTAATGTGTAGGTGGGAGTAGGGATGGGGGTAGGGTTGGGGGAAGGGGAGAGGGGGAAGGAGAAGGGAGAAGGGAAGGACTGGGGAGAGTTTGGGGGAGTGGGAGGGTGGAGATGGAGGAAGGGCGGATATTGGAGCAGGGAAGAAGATATTTACATTAAGGGAGCCATTTTAGGGTTGGCAAGAGACTTGGCTCTAGAAGGGATCCCAGGTGTCCACGGGGATGTCCCCAGCTAGGTCCTTGGGCAGCAGAGGAGAGGGTGCCTGAACTGGCCTTGTCCCATAGTCACACTGATGAATATCTTGAATATCACCATAGAAGTTTCGTCCGATGGATGGAGATAGAGACAGAGACCCTCATCTACATCAGAGCTCCCAAGGTCCATTTGAAGAGCAGAAGGAGGGAGAAAATGAGCAAGGAAGTCAGGACCACAAGGGGCTGGTCCACCCACTGAGACAGTGTGCCTGATCTAATGGGAGCTCACCAAATCCAGCTGGACCGAGACTGAATGAGCATGTGATCAAACCGGACTCTCTGAATGTGGCTGCCAATGGGGGCGGACTGAGAAGCCATCGATAATGGCACTGGGGCCTATCTCTTCTGCATGTATTGGCTTTTGGGGATCCTAGTCTATTTGGATGCACACCTTCCTAGGCTGGGATGGAGGGGGGAGGGCCTTGGACTTCCCACAGGGCAGGGTGCCCTGCCCTCTCTTAAGGATGGAGGGGGAGGGAGGAGAGTTAGTTGGGGAGCAGGAGGGGAATGGGAGAAGGGGAGGAAGTGTAAATTTTTGAATAATAAAAAAAAAAAGAAAAATGCTTCTGAGGCCAGCAGGTTTCTCTGGGACGCACACAAATGCAGTCTGTTTGTTACCTGGCCTTTCACCGCATGTCATTACTAGAATCTTCTGTAAATTACCAGGCAAATATGTTACCTATAACTATTTCTCCCAAATATTATATATCTAAAGAAATATAACAAAATGTTAAGATTTATTTAGTTTTATTATTATATTTCTTTGTCAAATGAAAAGATTGATTTTATGTGTAAGTCAATTTATGAGGTAAAAAATTCTAAGAAGGCAGGTAATTAGCATAAGTGTTTCTAGCTCTGTCTGGAGACAGAGCTGCTGCTAGTGTATGTGTGTCTCTGAATATCTCTGGGGCTTAGTTACCTCATCTGTGCGGTAGCTGTAATCTGGCAAGACAGAGCAAGATGGCGGCCATGGTGCCTCCAGCCCAGCCTTGTTACAGGAACATCCAAACAAATACAACAGCGATGCAGTTGCTGAATCAGCTTCACAGCACTGTGGGAGTGACCACAGTGGCTGCTTTTAGGAAAGCAAATGGAAAACGCTGAGGGAAAAGCCAAAGTTGCCCTCCATCCCTCCTCTAATCACAATTAGCACCACTTTGTTCTGCTTGAAGGAGGAGGAAGAGAACTGAGTTTAGCGCGTTGAAGTGCTGGACCAGGTGTGCCACCGTGAAATCCAATGCTCAGCCGAGCCCCATTCTAGCGCCAGGCCAATATTGGTGTGCTGAGCAACTGTGGCCGTTGTAGCTGCGTTAGACCAGATGGCGGATAGCTTCTACCACCCTTCTCCTAACCCTGGCAGCCAGGTCTCAGGATTCCACCTTTAAGGAAAGGCATGGTACCCAGCATAGGCTTTTGTCTTGGAGCCTAGTGCCAGACCATTCATGGTGAAGCTCATCACTCAGTATAACCTGGAGGGTCAGTATACATGCCAGAACCTCTCAGCCAGTCCTGGCCTGTCTAGAGATCTGTGTGCCGGTAACACAAACTCGAGTTTTATCCTACATCCTGTGTTGTTTTGCTTTCATTACAGCGGCTGTACTTTAAAATGCTAGCAGCCAGGCTGAGGCCACAGCCTGGGGGAATTCTGTTCCCCCAGAGAATGGCTCTGTTGCTGCCACTAAAGGTTGTTCTAACTAAATCTCTAGGGTGAAAATCTGTGAACTCAGAGAGTTAGAGTAGCAACTGGCTAACTTTCTCTCTTTGCTGGCATCCTAGACTTCCATACCACCCAACTAAAAAGTCCCACAGTACTTTCTGTCAATCAGTTGCTGACCCTGCCTCTCTGAGCCCAGGTTGGTGTGGGAGAATTGTCTGTATTCTGTCAATCATGATTTAAATAAACACTGATTGGCCATTAGCCAGGATGTATAGGTGGGACAACCAGACAGGAAGTAGAGGCGGAGCAAGGCGAATAGGAGAATTCTGGGAAGCAGGAAGCTCTCTCAGCACTCCTGTCCAGACCACTGAAGAAGCAGGATGTGACCTGCCCTGCTGAAAAAGGTACTGAGCCATGTGGCTAACATAGATAAGGATAATGGGTTAATATAAGCTACAAGAGCTAATAAGAAGCCTGAGCTAATGGGCCAATCAGTTCATAACCTAATGCAGACTTTCTGTGTGATTCTTTGGGACCTAATGACTGTGGGACCTGGTGAGAGGACAGAAACCCCAACCAGGCCCTCATGTTACACCAGGTTAATTTTATTTAATTAACACAAATGCAATACATCTTTACATAGTTAACAAATGCAGCACATCTTTGCCTGCTTAAAAAATTTCCCACAGCCATCAAGTCTAGCTTGAGTGGGCCAGAGGCAAATCCATCTCACTCTAGAGACAATACAGGCCTCTGTGGTTATGAGGCTCAAAGATGAAGCTTAGCCTTAGCCTTGGTGAGGGACTATCTTCATCACTCATCTACCATCCTCAACTAGCATAGCTATCACTAACCCAGTCCTCAAAGGGGGGGGTTCAGATCTTTCTAGATATCAGGCAAAGACCTGCTTCCTATTAGCATAGATTCACGTTTTTACCTATTGGTCTTGGCAGGCTATTAACTTAGGGTACAGCATATCTTGGTAGCACTGGCGACCCCAGTATGACATAAAGGCCTGGGGCTGGTACATTCACAGTGACTGCTAATGCTTGGGCAGAATTCCTTAGTGTTTAAAGCTAGGAACATACAGACCTACCCTGGCCCAGGGAGAGGCTTTTGGTACTAGACTACTTCTATGTTGTTTCTTGTTTGATTTGAGCAAAACTTGAATAGTGCATTTGGGAAAGGCTTAGTCTTAGATTGCCTTCCAGCATTGTTTAAATAAAAAGGAAGGTTTTAACTTTAATATAGTAAAATTACATATAATAAAACAGGTATCAAGTAAGAATTACAGTTACAATATTATATATACCTTATCTTTTACCATAACTAAGGAAAACTATAACTATAAATTCTTCAACTCCATCAAAAACTCCAGAAGGATATAATATTACCTAAGTAAACAGAAAGTGCATTGTAAGCAACTTCCAAAACTCTAGAATTGACAGAGACATCTCACTGCCTGGACAGTCACCCAAAGTTCTTCTGTACCATTGGGGCATCCATCTTCAGCCTACAGGCCCATAGTATCTAGCAGACTTTTCCACAAAGCAGGAAATTTCAAAGACAGTTCCATCTATTTTGGCAGTTTGTCAGTCACTTTTTTCTGTGTCCTGCAGAATGTCTAGCAGACTCTTTCATGAAGCAGGAACCCAGAAGGATCATCTCACCTTTAGGCAATTTCAGCAGTCATTTCTCTATGGGTCCTACATGTCCAGTTTATCAAACAGTCCAGGCAAGAGCAGTTTCTTGCCCAAATGGCTAACCAACTCCATAAGGAGCCCATCTTCCTTTTGAAGTAGATTGGTGCTGCCAAGAGCAGATGTGTCTCACTGTCCTGAAAAGTCATAAGCTCTTAAAACATTTAAAATACCATATTATGAAGGTCTGAAAGATTTGAAGAATACCTATCTATCTGAAATATATATATGTGTGTGTATATGTGTGTGTAAATATACATATATATATATATATAAACCTAACTAACATGACTACAAGCTTGACTATTATAGATGACTATCTATTAACCAATATTTCTTAATTATATGTTACATTTTTAAATGAGCTGGACAAACACAATACCTTAATCAAGAGCAGAAATATAGATGTAACAAAATTGACCACAAATTTGTATCATTAAACCAAGATCCATAACAATGCAAAGTATCCAACTCTATAGTGTATTCCACCTTAAATATAAACAAACCCATTGGGAACAAACTAGTGGCTCCTTGCTACAGATTGGCGCCAATTTGCTGAAGGAAGTTGCTTTTCATTCCCGGCTGCTCAGCCCCAAATAATCACACTAAAACTGTATTAATTAAATCACTGCTTGGCCCATTAGCTCTAGCTTCTTATTGGCTAACTCGTACATATTAATTTAACCCATTTCTATTAATCTGTATATCGTCACATGACAGTGGCTTACAGGCAAGATTCCAACTGGTATCTATTTCTGGCAGCTCCATGGCTTCTCTCTGACTCTGCCCTTCTTCCTCCCAGCATTCAGCGTAGTTTTCTCTGCCTAACTAAGTTCTGCCCTGCTATAGGTCCAAAACAGTTTCTTTATTCATTAATGGTAATCACAGAATACAGAGGGAAATCCCACATCATTTGGTCAGTTTTGTTTGTTTGTTTTAAATCACAGTAACAGAAAACAAATGAGAACAGAAATTTGTACCAGGTTCACAGGGAATTCCTGTGACAGACATGACTATGCTGGTTTGGAAAAGGTTAGGGAAAAAGTTCAGGACTTTGAGCTGGAAAAGCCACTGAGGGACCTTGGAATGCTGAGAGCAATATAAAGGATGAAGACATGGCATATGAAGTTTCAGAGGGAATTAAAAATGCTATCAGGCTCCAAAGCTACAGAGAAACCCTGTCTTGAAAAAAAAAATTTAAGATGTGTGTGTGTGTGTGTGTGTGTGTGTGTGTGTGTGTGTGTGTGTGTGTTATGTGTGTGGTACTGGTCAGCTGGGGCTGAAGAACCAACTGTGAGTAACAAGAGACCAGCACAATTGAAATGAAACCCTTCCTTCACTGGGACAGTTAATGCCAGTCTGCTGGGGCCAAGAAGTCAGTGGTGGTTAACAAGGAAAGACTTCTCTGAGATCATCCAGGAGTATTTCTTCAAGGTTGGCACACAGAAGGAAGGGGGTCAGGGTGCATCTCACGCTGGCAGCCAAACCTGGTGAAATGTATGAGTCTCCCAAATAGCACTGGTTTTGAAGGCATGAAGGGGTCACAGAGAGCAGCTGAGGCTTGGCACTGTGAGAGACCAGGAGAGGCCATTGGTGAAGGGGTGGCCTCAGTTGTAGCAGCAACCACGGGATTGAAGGGGTCTTAGAGAAGGCTGAGGCTTCACAAGGTGAGGGCCCAGGAGGCCATTGGTTAAGGTGCAGCCTGGTAACCCTAGTATATTGGATGCTAGGACCAAGAGATAACTGCTAAGGACAGCAGCAGCCAGCCTGAGCCTATGAGATGAGCTACAAGTCTTGTTGTCGGCAGAGCTGAAGAAGCAGGGCTGCCAAGGTGCTTCAGAAGACTGGAGATCATGAACATGAAAATAAAGTATGTCATTTTTCTATGTCCTCAAATCAAAGTGTATTGTATCCAAGTCTTGCCATCTAGCTATAGAAGACAATCAAGAGTGATAGCAATGGCCTCTGTTGCTTTGGAGGCCTTTGGGGGCATCCCTGACAAAGACCTCATAGAAGATCTCCTATATCTAGCATCTAGACTTTCATTCAAAAACTCACACCTTCTGGAGGAAGCATTGTCCATCCAAGCAGCATATCTCTGTTTAAACTTTGCCCCCATGATTATTGCTACTGTATTCACAATAGCTAGGAAATTGTTTCTGCCTAATATGCAGCAAGTGAATAAATGGATAATGAAAACATGGCACATACAAAGGAATTTTATTCAGCTATAAAAAAAGTGAAATTATGAAATTTATAGGCAAGTAGATGAAACTGGAAAATATTCTAATAACTGAAGTCACCTGAACCCAGAAAGACAACTGCTTCACATTTTTGCTCATAGTTGGACCCTAGCTTTGAATTTTTAGATTTCTGTGTTTCATTTACAGTGTCTTCAGAGGTCAGGAAACTATAAAGTGCCTGTGAGGGGAGGTGGGAGTGAAGAGAAACCTTTGGAGGGGGAAGACAGTAGAATACGAGTGATCTAAAGGAAGAAGTGGGGATGTCTGGTGGCGCCCAAAGTGGTAAACTGACTCCATGTAAAATCTGAGAGAGCTTCAAAAACAATACAGAGTTTAACACAGCAAGAAGCTGTTTGCTGGTGGCTTGCCACAGCGGCTTTAAAAGAGATTTTCCTGATTCAGCTGTGGGGTGGGGGAGCAACACAGTTTTAAAACGCCGGCTTTCTGGGCTATGCTCCTAGCATGACTTCTGTCTCTTGTGGGAGACAGAGCATTTAGATGGGGTTTGTGAGTAAAGTGCCATGGTGTGCCTGGAAGGGGGGCATTGCGCACCATGGCTCAGAGGCACACACAGCTCCGCCATGCTAACAGTGCAGTGCGCATGGCTCAGAAGCACAAGTGGCTCCGCCATGTTGGACTGGGTGGGGCAAGCAGGCAGTACCTGTATTTGACCTGGGGTTGTCATAGCTTAGATTCTTAAGAGCTTAGCATTTTAAAAGCTCTTCTAGACAGTAAAGAATTACAGATTCACAATAGGACAGATTCAGACTTAAACGACCTCTAAATGGGTCACAATGTTGAATAAATGTACGTAGGCTTGGGAGAGAAAAGATAAAGAGTATAAAAAGTCATAAAATAAAGGTAATGCTTAAAAAAAAGGGGGGTAAAGTCTTTAAAGAGATAGAGTACAGATAGTCATAGATTAAAAGAAGTAAAGAAAATAAGCCACATAAAAATGGAAAATGCACAGAGAGTCTAGATTCTCTATACTATTGTGTTTTCTTTAAATTTTTTGACTGTGAAGGAACTAAGTACAGAGAGACATTTCATTGTGTAGGCTGCTAAGCTAAACCAGCATGTATTTTATAAAGATATTATGACTTTAGAATTTGGGTCTAAGGATATTATGCTTTGGGAAAGAGGTTTTTCTTTTGTTTTCACAGAGGATGAGACCCTGTGGATTGCTTCTAGACCAATATGGTATGATAGACCACTCCCTCCTGAAAGGTTGCCATAAATACCCTCAGAAAATTAATTCGCTCAACTGGTGACTGAGATGAACCTAGCACATAGGAAACACCATGAAAGACCTGATTAACAGCACCCCCATTCAGCACGAAGCAGTTTGGAGAGAAATAACTACATCCATATTCCCAAATATTGTTTATAAATGTTCTTTTACATTTAAAGGGGGATATGATATAGATATGAATAATTTACATTGGTATAAATCTTGATTTATTGATACAAATTTAAGGTCAATTTTGTTATATGTATACATATTTTTGATCTTGATTAAGGTATTGTGATTGTGTAGTTCATTTAACAATGTAATGTATAATTAGGAAATATAAGTTGTTAATGGATAATTATCAATAATAGTCAAGCTTGTAGTCATGTTAGTTAGATTTTCTATATATAGAGAGATATATTTCAGTTAGATAGGCATTCTTCATATCTTTCAAAGACTACAGAATATGGCATTTAAAATGTTTTAATAACTTAGGACTTTTCATGACAATGAGACACATCTGCTCTTGGCAGCACCAAGCTACTTCCTGAGGAAGATGGGCATCAAAGAGGCTCCTTATGGAGTTGGTTAGCCATTTGGGCAAGAAACTGCTCTTGCCTGGACTGATGCATAAACTGGACATGAAGAACCCACAGAGAGATGACTGCTAAACTTGCCTAAAGGTGAGATGATCCTTCTGGGTTCCTGTTTCATGAAAGAGTCTGCGAGACATTCTGCAGGACACAGAAGAAAGTGACTGAACTGTCTTTGAAATTTCCTGCTTCATGGAAATGTCTGCTGGATACTATGGGCCTGTAGGCTGAAGATGGATGCCCCAATGGTACAGAAGAACTTTGGGTGACTGTACAGGCAGCGAGATGTCTCTGTCACTTCTAGAGTTTTGGAAGTTGCTTACTTCTTGTTTACTTAGGTAATATTATATCCTTCTGGAGTCTTTGATGGAGTTGAAGAATAGATAAATAGTTATAGTTTTCCTTAGTTATGATAAAAGATAAAGTAGATATAAATATTGTAACTGTAATTCTTGCTTGATACCTGTTTTGTTATATGTAATTTTACTATGTTAAAGTTAAA
This sequence comes from Ondatra zibethicus, assembly GCA_004026605.1. Taxonomy (NCBI): domain Eukaryota; kingdom Metazoa; phylum Chordata; class Mammalia; order Rodentia; family Cricetidae; genus Ondatra; species Ondatra zibethicus. The sequence continues at coordinate 163,714 of PVIU01002457.1, read as the reverse complement.
GCCTTCCTTTTGTTTAAACAGAAAAGGGGAAATGGTGTAGGAGGTCCTTGTGTATTTGTGTTGCTTTCATTGATTAATAAAGAAACTGCTTTGGGCCTGGTGATAGGGCAGAACTTAGGTAGGTGGTGAGACAGAACTGAATTCTGGGAGGAAGAAAGCAAAGTCAGAGAGAACTGCCAAAAAGCTGCCAGAATCAGACATGCTGAATCTTTCCTGGTAAGCTATGACCTCATGGTGACATATAGATTATTAGAAATGGGTTGAATCAAGATGTGAGAGTTAGCCAATAAGAGGCTAGAACTAATGGGCCAGGCAGTGTTTAAAAGAACACAGTTTCTGTGTAATTATTTTGGGTGTAAGCTAGCTTGGGTGGCTGGGATGACAAGCAGCCCGCTAGTTCCTGTTACAGTGTCTTTAGAGGTCAGGAAACTAGAAAGCGCCTGTGAGGGGAGGTGGGAGTGGAGAGAAACCTTTGGGGGTGAAGACAGTAGAATATGAGTGATCTAAAGGCAGAAGTGGGGATGTCTGGGGCTGAAGGTTTAAGCGGAGTCGAGAACAGCTGGATGGGGGAGGGGTGCTAGGGAATGAGTTAACCAAAACTGAGAACACATGAAGAAGACTTATGAAAACCCCATACTTGGTAAGCTAATTCAAAATAATTTGAGGGAGAAAAGAAAAAAGTCTTTCCCATGCACTTGTAATGACTCTCTGAAGCCTGGCTATAGATTTCAAAGGTGCCCCGGGGCTAACGTTTAGAATTCCTGCACCAGGATGTGTCATGTGGGTCTGACTCAACACTTTAACACCTAGGCTTGCGTACTTGTGGAAGGAAGGGCAGTCTTCCTGCTCCTGCTAGTTCTCAGCACAAACTCGTGGAATCAGTGAATGAGTGCTGAGGATGAGACAGCCGAGGAGTCAGTCCTAACAGAGAGTGCCCTTCCCTGGCCAGTTCCAGTAATGATGCTGTTTCGGGTGAGGTCCTTTGCATTCCACCGAAACTGGGGAAGTGCCCCAGGCACAGCTAACCTAGAGTATGTATTTCAATGATGAAATGTCTCTTTTGGAAAAGACAGAAACACATCTCTAATTAAGCACGTCTGGGGAAGCAGAACTGTGACGTGTCCTTGTGTAGCTTTGTTCACCTTTCCTGTCCTGTGGGAATAGAAGCCCCCATGAGAAAGCAGGCCTGCTACAAATAAGGTCCTATATTTTTCCAGATTATTCTAGGCTCTCAAGAACCCCAATCAACTGAGAGGCCGGCCCTGTGTGGAGTGTTGTTCTCGTGGTCACTTCCGACAAGCCAGCACTCACTGACTCTAAGGAGAGCTCAGTGGGTGAAAATGGGATAAAGTTCACAGTATCGTACTTCAGAAAAAATCCCACTGTATTAGCTGTACAGAAGCCAACATCCATCCTTGGTTGCAGGCACTTTCCATTAACAGTAGATATTTATGTAAGTGCAATAGAAGTGAATTTACTGGAGTGGGGATGGTAAATAACACAGGGAAACCCGTGTAAATTTAAGGGGGCTGTGAAAACGAGGTGCTTGGCTGTGATTGCACAGTGTAATCAAGCTATTGACACAGTGTAATCAAGGTATCGGTGTCATGCCAATCAAATAGTTCTGGATGGCCCACCTTATATAATGCTCACTGTCGTTCTTAATGCCAAACCAAATAGTGACTAATGACATACTTCCTGGGTCCCGGTGCCTCACAAGTAATCGTTAAGGTCTAGAGATGCTTTTCTGGCTCTAGCATCATCCTCTAATTATCCCTCTTAAGCTCTGTGGGTAGACTCTTTCTCATATGCTAGGCAAACTAATAGAATACAGATTCAGTGATGGAAAAAAAGTATGTCCCTTTTCCTTGACCTCCACAAAATTTCTGTCCTGCTCTACAAATGTGGGTGCTAGGAGCCAGACTTGGTCCTTAGGAGGGACAGGATCTGAACTTATTTGTTAGTCTAAGGTAACCTTTGCCTCGGTAAAAATTTTGTCTTAAAGAAACCCATTGTCAGGCAGACCTGGCGGTACAGACCTGAAATCCTGCTACCAGAGCAATTCCCATGTAACAGAGAGTTACATGGTGTGCAATGTTCCCAAGCTTGTGTGCTAGTTCAAATCTCAGGGGCTTGACATAATGCAAGCTAACTTGTAGCTTACACTGATCTACATGGTAAAAAGAGCTGGGAAAGGAGGGAATGCTCCTCAGAGTCACTCAGAGACCCAAGCCGACAGAGGCGCTGCCATCCTCCACGGGCTTGCAAGGTCACTCTGTATGTGACATTGTGTGTTATTACTCAGAACAATTTCTCCAACTTTCCAGCTTGTCTGGTATTAGGCTAGCTTATTTTATATAAACTAGTCAGGAACATAAATGAGCCGAGATATTAAGTGGCATTTTTAGCAAAATACATTTCAAAATTAATTTCATTTGCTCTATAACTTAGAGACAATACATCAAAAAAGTTTAAAGAGAGGAGGGTCACAGATTAAAATAAAAAGTAAAAATGTCCTATAAGACAGCAGTGGATAGTGATTGAAGACAGTTGCCCACAGGTTAGCTTTTTGGGAGCATTAACTGTCAGTTTTTGTGCTTTGGGGCCTCAGAAAAAGACTGGAAATAGCTTACCATAGAGCATACAGCACAAGTCAAAAATAGGAGTTTTCTAAAAATGATGTCAAGTGGAAAATAAAAATAGAACAAGACCAAAGGGAAAGCTGTTTGCTTCCAGCCCCTAAATCAGTGGCTCCCAAACTGGAAACAAATGTCTAAATATTCAGCAAATGCTTGTTTTCTGTGAGCATTTATATACTTTACTGGTTTTCAAAATGATTAAAGCTAATACACTGGCAGGCAGCTAAATAGGACCTAAATTTTTCCAGGGATATCTATCAAGGAGATGTTGATGAGTTCAGACTTTAGCATCCTCGGCAGCACCTCACGGTCACTAAAACAGTGAAACGACAGTAGCAAACTGTGTCTGTGGCAACTTCGCTGCATGAGAACAGCGGACAATGTGTTGGCGGAGAAAATAATCACTCAGAAGCTATATTAATTACAACACTGCTCGGCCTAGTAGCTTATGCATATTTCTAGATCGCTCTTACATCTTAAATCAACCCATCTCTATTAATATGTGCATCACCACGAGGTCGTGGCCTACTGGCAAGGTTCCAGCGTCTGTCTCCTCTGGTACTATATGACGTCTCACCGACTCTGCCTTCTTTCTCCCAGCATTCATCTTCGTTTTCCCACCTAGCTCTATTCTGCCCTGCCATAGGCCCAAGCAGCTTCTTTATACATTAACCAATAAAAGCACTTCCCACATCAACAATGTGTCCTGCTGGCAGACAAATGAAAGTCTGCAGTCATGTGACCTTTTGTTTTTAGTAAGTAGAATAAAATTATAGCTGGTTTGTGTGAAATCTATGATTTTATTTCCAATCATAGTTTTAATGTGCATACTTGAAATCCTAACACTTAATTTGCATAATTTAATTTTCCTTTTTGGCCAATACATATAAAGAAATAGGGTTATACCAAAAGGGGAAAAAACAATCAGCAGTCGCTTCTGTGTCACCTAAACTTTGTTAATATCTGAACCTTGATATAGAACTCTGGTCTTCGAATCCATCATCCATACATTGTTTGAGAAAGCATTCCTCTGTTTGTGAGTACTGTCAGAAAGATACCAAACATCCCTCACAGGTATTTGGGGATCGGGGAACTTCCTCAACCAGAACTACCCAGGAGTCACAGCTCTTGCTTGTTTCTCCTGGGGACAGATTTTCTTCTTGGTCCATCTTTACATCTTCTTGCTTGCCATCATTCACATTGATAGTTCATGGTTGAACATTTGTTCCTTGTTTTTCAACCTGCTTTTAATCATTTTTCAGCCAAACAACTCCAAGTAGAAATATGATTGGGTCAGGATTACTGGAGTCGTGAATGTGTTTCCTGCTCAGCGATCTTTGTTTAGATACCATACTGTGATGGTGATTGTCACTGCCCCCACAACAGCACAGTTACAGTGAGCATTTGACCTGGTAGTTATTCATTTAGGAGACTTTCTGTAATCGTGACAAGGACAGCTATGGCAGTACCTGTTAGTAGAGAAAATGGTGTTCGTTAACTCACCTGGAGTCGATGGTAGGGCTGTTTCTTCTAGTTCTGTATGGGCTCCTAACATCTATCCCCAAGCTGGAGAACGCCCTCTTGCTGTCTTGAGTCACATCTCACCAATGAAGCCCTGTTAAGAATTACTGCACAAATAGTCTTGCCTGTCTGTGTCTTCTCTGACCTTCCTGCTGTTCTTCTGGTTTGGACCACCGTCATCTCCCATCCAGATGATTTAACCTGCCTTTTAACTCTCCAGTTCTTTCAGGCTCTCTTTTTCATCCATAATCACGTGGAAAAGCCATCTTTCAAAAACATCATGGTCATATGGTTCCTATGCTAAAGACCTCAGTGACTTCTTACATGGTTTCTAAAGTTCTTGATAATTTGAATACGGATTGCATTGCATCTTTTTTCCTCTCATGTCCCACAGTCCATCCCTGATCCTACTCCAGCCACCAGGTCTTCCTCTTCATTCCTTGACTCAATCACGTGGTCCCCCGCCTCTGATCTTTAACATTTCTTGTTTCTTCTACTCAAATAGGCTTTTCCTCATCCTTTCCTCCCACAACTTGGCTATACTGTCAAATAAAATGAGCCCCATACCCTGGACTGGGGTAGATGTTCCTCCCAGCAATGCTAAAGCATCCCACACGTAGCACCACTATAGCTCACTTTTGCCTATGTTGTAATTTACTTGTCAGTACCAACCTCTGATGTGAGTTGCATGGGGCAAAGGACAAGGTATTGAGTGAAAGAAAGTCTCTATAAGAAAGAAATACAAAAACAAATGGATACCTTGACCTGAGCATCCAGCAACAAGTTACAGAAATTCACCCAGCAGCAGTAGCTGTGAAAGAAAGGGAGCACGGCATGGGGGAACGGCGATGAGGGCTTGGTCTTGCTTCTGCAATAGGTAGTACTATTTTGTTTGTGTTTAACAAATAAAGTTTGCCTGAAGATCAGAGTGCAGAGCTAAGCCACTAGAGGCCAAGGAGTGGTGGCACAAACCTTTAATCCCTGGACTCAGGAGACAGAGGCAGAGGGATCTCTGTGAGTTCAAGGCTACCCTGGACTACACAGATTGAATCTGTCTAAAAGAGGTGATCCCAGCACTTGGGATCCCACGCCTTTAATTCCAGCACTAGGGAGGTAGAGACAGGCTGGGCAGAGAGAGGAATATAAGGCAGGAGAAGACAGGAGCTCAATGTGGTCTGAGGTTTGGTGGAGACAGATGCAGTCTGAGGACAGGATCGCCCCTTCTGTCCGAGCATTGGTAGAGGTAAAAGATCTCTCTAGTGATTGGTCTCTCTGCTTCTCTGATCTTCAGCATTAATCCCTATATCTGACTCTGGGTTTTTATTATTAACACCAACTGGAATTCCCTCCCCTTCCAAAGCTCATTGGTGCTGGAGGTGGGGCAGGGACTAGGCTAAGAACCACTTTTAGCTAAGGAGGAACCAAGGGACCTAGCCCCACATTTGAGCAGCCTTGCAGACTGGAGCTCATGGACATATTGTGTGGGGGAGAGGGGGTTGGCAATGTTCTCCAGGACTTGGTTAACACTGCAGTGTCTGGAAATGCCAGGACAACTCGTGAGTGGATGGAAAGGCTATGAGGATGGTGTGGGCAAGAGGCTCCGAGATGGTGATAGAGGACACTTTAATGGGCAGGTAGATCGTCTGAGGATATTGTTTGAAATACAGTTCTGATTCAAATCCTTGGAAAGGGCTTACAAGTCTGCATTCCTAACAAGTCACCAGGTAATGCCTAAGCGGCAGCTCCACATAACATACTTTAAAAAGCAAAACTGTAGGAAATATCCATTTGCCTTCTCTGTAAATGATCTGATCAATGTTAGCTTCCTAACAATACTGCGTGCTTTAAAGAAATACGGTGATAAACCACCTGGGCTTGGGCTGAGGTGATTCATTAGAGCATATCTTGAAGTCATAATAAATTATCTTCATTTCTTTTTCCAGTGGGAGAACCTTGGCTTCAGGGTGTTTTGTATGTTTATCAGGAAGAAGGAGGAGGAGGAGGAAGAGCAGAATGGCTCTGTCTAGGAAGAGAATGGAGAGGACACTAAGAAGTCATATTGGAGAAATGGTCATGTGATGTTTAAAGTCACTTGCTTGATACTATACTCATCTCCTTTCATCCCTTCCCAAGAGTCCTTGGGCTTGCTTGCCAAAGCTTTGGTACATATAATTCCTTTCTTTGTTCTCTGCAGGGGGTGTGGGATTGAAGAGGCAGACTAAGGGGACAGATCACAGCAGCATCACACTGCCTTGAAGGCCTCTGCTAGCTTCTCTTTGGCAGCTGCTGAGTGGTGGGTAGGCAGGAGGCGTGGGTGGGACTCCATTTTCTATTGTCGAGCAATATGACTCTACTGCTACCCAAATCAGCAATTAAAGCAAAGAGCAATAATGGGTTGGCAACCCCACAGGGAAAGACTATGACAAGGGAGACAAGAGAAGATGCTTGGAGAAGGTTAGGAGTGGCTGGAGCAACCCCAAGAAGAGACAGAGTTATGGAGCAAATCCATTGTGAGGTCAAATTGTAACAGCCACATCCAGGCTTGCAATAGTTCCCAATCTCACAAAACCATAGCACAAGGGACTAGCACTAGCTTTACAACAGCTTCAACCTGGGATCCATGAAAGGGCATTAAGAGGTAGTGTGCTGGTTTGCTTTGGTTACCTGGAAACAAACTAGAGTTGCTCGGGAAGAGGCAGCCCCAACCCAGGAAATGCCACCATCAGATTGGCCTCTGGGCATGTCTGCGGGATACTTTCTTGATTGCTAATTGACGTAGGAGGGTCCAGCCATCTGTGGGCAGGTGGTCCGGGGCTGGATGAGAGAGAAATATCTGAGTAAGCCAGTTAGCTGCAGCCCTCGGTAGTCCCAGGTTTGACTCCTGACCCCGGGATCCCACATGAGTTCCTTCTCTGACTTCTCAGTAATGAACTGTTACCAGGGAGTTGTAAGATGAAACAAACCCTTTCCTCCCTGTCCTGGTTAGGTTTGTGCCAATATGACACAGGCTAGTGTCATCTAAGAAGAAGGAACCTCAATTGAGAAAATGCTAGCATTAGATTAGTCTGTAAGCAAGCTTTCGGGGCGTTTAGTTTAACTAATGATTGATGTGGGGAGCAGAGCATAGCCTACTGTATGTGGTGCCAATTCTGAGCAGGTGGTCCCAGTTGTACAAAACGCTGAGCAAACCATGGGAAGGAAGCCAATAACTCTGATATTGTGTTTCTCCATGACTTTGGTTTCAGTTCCTACCCTGGACTGTAAGTTGTAAGATAAAATAAATCCTTTCCTCCTCAAGCTGCTTTTAGTCATGATGTTTATCAAAATGATAGAAACCATAGACATACCCCAAGTTGCTTTTGGTCAGTGCTTAATCACAGCAACAGGGAAAAAGCTAAGTAAGATAGACAATATCTGGGACTCTCCTAAAACTATATAAAAATGCTGTATGTGTTTGCACAAGCATACAACTAGGGAGAAGCCATTTGTCTCCACCACATATTATATGGTTGTAGCATGATTAATAAAAACCCAGAGACAGAAATTGGGGTTCAACCTGAAGGCCAGAAAAGCAAAACAGCCAGCCACTGGCTCTTACCTCACCTCAATCCAAAATGGCGATTCTGCCCCTAGGAATCTCAGAATGAGACTGTGTGTGAGAACTGTCTCCTCCTGTTTTATACTCCTCTCTAGTGCCAGGATTAAAGGTATGCACCACTACACCCAGTTTCTATGGCAAACTAGTGTGGCTACTGGGATTAAAGGTGTGCACCACTAACCTAGTCTGTAAGACTGATCAGTGGGGCTGTTTTACTCTCTGATCTTCAGGCAAGCTTTATTTATTAAAATACAAATGAAATATCACTACATATGGTGATATAAAAAGAGTTAAGAATCACTGAATTCAAAGTGATGCTAGCTAGAAATCTACTCTTTAGTATTCTTGCCTCTAAAATGGGTGGAAAAGGGCTGGGCAGTGGTGGTGTATGCCTTTAATCCCAGCACTCAGGAGGCAGAGGCAGGTGGATCTCTGTGAGTTCAAAGCCAGTCTGATCTACAGAGCAAGTTCCAGGACAGGCTCCAAAGTTACAGAGAAACCCTGTCTTGAAAAATACAAACAAACAAATAATAAAACTGATGAAAAAGAATCAGAAGTCTTATCTGTGAGAAAACAAAACAATTGGCCCAGAGTTACACGGCCATTCATTTAGAAATCATGAAGTCTAGTTAGACAATACTGACTTCTTCTGTCTGCTAGACAGGTAGAGGTGACCTCACATTTTCAACACCCATCGTAAATAACACACCAAAACCTGACGTGAGAACCCAGCAAACCAAACCTAAGTTCTGACTGTAGTGTTGCCCCGTAGAGAATCTGACAATGTCTGGGGATGTTTTAGAATGTCCTTACTAGACGATGCTATCGCTGTCAAGTACATACAGGTCATCCCTGACACCAAATGCCCAACAGTGCCTCAGACACAAGATGTCTTTGTCTTCACTAGTGATATGCCACGAGTTCAGCTTGCTGGTGTTTCTTGAGAGGATGGATAACTGGGTCTTATCTAAAGGAGATGGCACATAGATTAGAAAGCAGTCACCCTGCAGCAGAATCAATATAACTTCCCAGGGAGAAATCACTCACCACAATTAGCGATTAATAATGGAAAAACTCTTTGCTGACTGTGGCTAATGCCTAAGGGAGAGCCGGCCTCAAATAGAAATTCTTACCAACCTGTATGGACCTTAGTCTTTCGTATTTTACATACACTGTCATCGTTAAACCTTTGTTAGGTCCCTGCCCCTGGTTACACTTCAAACAATTTAAACAGAGAAAAGAGCCTGCAAAGATATTGCCAGTATTCTTACATAAGTACACTGGTGTTGTTCTTTCTGAACAGTTGTTACCCAGGGTCATCTTGCCCACCTGGAAGAATAATGCTTTTCCTGGTGAGAGCACAGGAGATTTAATAGCAGACCAGGACTTAATGGTAGCTGTGGCCCTGTGCTGTCATGTCCCCTTGACCTGCCTGTCAGAGGTGTGTTCTTTGGGGGTGGGCCTAAAGACTGGTCAACACTGGTGGACAAAAATTTACATCCTGGCCTCACAGATTTCGCTCATCTCTAGCAGGCCTAGTTAGCATACAACTTATATTTGTGGTTTTATCTTTAGGTAAGTTCTACATTGTGTGATTTAATCTCTCCTAAGCAAATCTCCTACTAATTTACTATCAGTAAATCCTTTAAAACTTCAGTTCTGTTGCCTTGACTACCTGCTACATAAACCAGGGATGACATTTAGCTGTGTCAAGGGCCTGCTGGAAAGTACCAGCCACCCCCACGGTGTATATGCCCTCCACACAGGCCTTTCCCAGAGCCAGTTAGCGGAAAGAAAAATGTCACCCCTCAAGACACATGTACTAATGTGTTTGGAACCCCTTTTCCTTTGAGCTTGGGTGGTAGAAACCCCCATATAGTCACACTGCTTGCTGAAGACATCCAAAGCTAACTGCCTTGAAAGCTCTCGAAGGGTCACATGTCCACACTGAAACCCTGCAGGGAGTGATAATGGGAAATAGAAAATCCTGTTCAGTGTCTCAACAAAGCAATCAGGCTAGGCATGCAACTCATGTGTTTTAGGGGTCACACAAATAATGACAAGTTAACAAATAGGTTTACATTATACTTGCAAAACAGTGTCTTTCAAAGGAAAAGATGTGATTGGGATTTTAAAAATGGAATTACCAATATTTACCTTCATGGGAACAATTTGTAAATTCATGAACAGGGCCTATATAACGCCCTCAACATTAACCTCTAGTATATTGCATATAGGCAAGAGCTGCCCACTCTATTCTTAATGAGTAATTAGGAAACATTGTATACAGTCACAGACATTCAGGGACCATGGTTCTGAATTTTTAAATCAGCAATTAGTCTTCTGCTGAATACTTAATGCAAGAATCATATTCAGCGTGCTCTCCCAGACCAGACTGATTAAGTAGCTAATTATAGCACTGGTTATTGTGGCCTCCAAGTGTAGAGATGCTCACAATAGTTAGAGGTGGCTATATTTGGTAGTGTTTAGCTATCACTGTGATACAGGGGTAGCTCAATGAGGTTGTAATCATTCTTCTTTGCAGTGAGAGGAATGAGAAGCATGTTTGCCTAAGTCCATGCTCGCTAAAAAACAAATTTGGTATCAGCTGTGACAGATCAGATTTTCCTTAGGCAACATGAATGAATGTGCAGGCAGGCTTTTCGGAGAAATTTTGGGGTGGGATATAAAGCTGGATGCTTATGATTGCTTCTCACATGCAGTCGACTGGATGAAAGGTGAGTCTAAAAAGTGAACATAGTTTTCCTTTGCTTGTTCTTTCAGAACTACAGCCATAAATAATTCTCTTTTAAATGCAGACACCCCATACCACTAACTTCCTTGATAATATAAAGACTGAGAACAGCCACAAATGGCTCCTTTAGTCCTGGAGATAGGGTCTTGTCTCTGTTTTAAAAGCAGACATCCAAAGCCTACCATTAACTTCTTTGATAAAATAAAGACCAAAACAGCCACAAATGACTCCTTTAGTCCTGGAGACAGGGTCTTGTCTCCGTTTTGTGCTGCTGTGATAAACACCATGACCACAAACAAGTTGGCGGGCAAAGAGTTTATTTCAGCTTACAGTCCATCACTGAGGGCAACCAGGGCAAGAACCTGGAGGCAGGAACTGATACAGAGACCGCAGCGGAATGCTGCTTACAAGCTTGCTCCTCATTGCTTTGCTCAGCCTGCTTTCCTACACCATCCTGGACCACTTACTTAGGGACCACCCACAGTGGGCCAGGCCCTCCCACATCAATCATTACCTAAGAAAACGAATGCTCCCCACAATCTTTCCTACAGGCCGCTGTTACAGAGGCGGTTCCTCAGTTGAAGTCCTCCCTTCCCAGATGACCCTGACTTGTGTAAAGTTGACAAAAATCTAGCCAATGCAGGGCTCTAGAATAAGAATGCTTCTTTTTTTTTTCTGGATTGCATTGAGGGCGTCTAGATGCTATGCCCCATCTCAAACATCCTGTACCCTGTGCTCCTCCGGGAGGATCCCGAGTCCTCCAGGTCAGCAGTGTATTAGCTACATTTCTTGTTGCTAAGACAAAATAGCTGACAGGCGCTACTTAAGACAAACAATGTCTATTTTGGCCCACAGTTTGAATTGTGTATTATACATTGCTTTATTTGTTGGTCTGGTTTAAGTCCTTGAATCTTTAGTAGTTTCTCAGCTTTTCTTCCTGTTTTGGCTTGTTCTTTTTTATGTTTTGGTTTTGGTTTGTTTTTCTGAGACAGGGTTTCTCTGTGTAGCTCTGGAGCCTATCCTGGAACTCACTGTGCATACCAGTAGGGTCTCTGCCTCTCTGCCCTGCTTGGCTTGATCTTGCACAAGTCTTATGTAGGTGTCCACACTACTATGAGAAGACACTGTTTTGCTCTGGTTATCCCTGATCTATGGATCTCTTTTTTCTACCATAGTGGAAATAGTGTGATAGTCACAGTTAGAGCTGAGTATTCCAAAGATATTTATTATTTGCGTTCTGACCAATTGTGAGCTTTTGTGTTAACCGCCATCCATTGCACACAGAATGGTGGCCAGTCATAAAGGCACATGCATTTTTTTCCAAGTCCCAGCACTCAGTAAACCAAGGCTGGTGGATCTTTATGAGTCTGAGTTCCAGGCCACCCTGGTCTACACAGTAAGTTCCAGACCAGCCAGTGCCACACAGTGAGACCCTGTTAAATCAAAGGCAAAAAAAAGCAAAAACGAACAAAGAAAACAAAATAACAACAACACAAACCAACAATTCATAGTGTAACTAGAACACCAGAACTCTCTGCAGACTGTCAGAGATAGCAACGGACAGAGAAAGGAAATGAATCTTTAAACTGCTTTACAGAGACCAACAGCAACCTGAAAGTAGATTGTCATGTTAAAACTGTCTTCCTTCTCATCTCTAGCCAGTAGCTTATGCAGAGAGAAGCAGGGGCCAAAGGTAGTCTGTCACTGTGAGGCTGATCCTTGCCTTCTGGTCAGAGATCCCTTCAGCATGAGGGGGCAGAGACTCAGCTCCACACGGCCACTCTCAACAGTCTGAAGAGTTTCCTTAATCTCTTAGAGAAGTCAACTCAAGCAAACCCAAATCTATGGCTTCAGCAAAGAAATGAGTTTCAGGACTACCCAGTATGAAATACAGTCAAGAATTTATTAAAAGTAGAAAGGATCATAGGAATAAAAGCACACTTGAGACCATGGGTGTGGGCTTCTCTGTGAAAGAGTTATTATCTATTATTTTGGGGTTTTTCTTTGGGACAGGGTTTTTCTCTGTAGCCCTGGCTGTCCTGGAACTCACTCTATAGACCAGGTTGGCCTGGAACTCAGCGATCATCCTGCCTCTGCCTCCTGAGTGCGGGGATTAAGGGGCTATACTGCCACTGCATGGCCAGAGAGAGAGAGACTTTAACATGGATTTTGAGTGTGAAGGGTCAGGAAAAGTAAGATGTTCTCAAGTGGGTTTTCCAAGGAAGAGTCGTGGTTAATTACCATAGTGTCATTCCCCTCATTTCTCTGTCTTAGTAAGCGAGGTTGTAGTATGGCTTCTAGACACCTTGGACAGATTACAATCTGATAACAGACCACTAGGGACCTCTGCTGTTGCACAGGGTTTTCTGATAAGATTCTTAGAAAATTGCAAGTTTTCAGCTCTGGAAAGAGAAGGGCCTTAAGCAGTTGGCGACTGGACTGAGGTTCTTGCTTCCCAGCTGGTAACAAGCGCTAACCCAGTGGTTTTCAACCTGTAGGTCACGACCCTTTTGTGGTCAAGACCCTTTCATAAGGATCACTTAAGACCATTAGAAAACACAGATATTTTCATTATGATTCAATAAAGTAGCAAAATTAAAGTTATGAAGTAGCAACAAAAATAATTTTATGGCTGGGGGTCACCACAACATGAGGAACTGTATTAAAGGTCCCAGCATTGAGAAGGTTGAGAACCACTGCTCTAACCATGATGTGGGATTCCCCTCTGTATGCTGTGAATGCCATTGGCTAATAAAGAAGCTTCTTGGGCCTATGACCGGGCAGAATAGAGCTAGGTGGAAAAACTAAACTAAATGCTTGGAGAAAGAAGGCAGAGTCGGTGAGATGCCTTGTAGCCCCAGAGGAGACAGACTCTGGAACCTTGCTGGTGGGCCATGACCTCGTGGTGATGCACAGATTAATAGAGATGGATTGATTTAAGATGTAAGAGTTAGCTAGAAATATGCATAAGCTAATAGGCCAAGCAGAGTTGTAATTAATATAGTTTCTGAGTGATTATTTCGGGTCTGGGCAGCCAGGAAATAAATGAGCAGCCTCCAACTACATAACCAGACCACAAGGTGATGGTTCATCCTGCTTCCCCCAGCCCCAAAAGGTTCCTCCCACCTCAGTCAGTGACCTTTAGGAAACCCATGAGCTCTCTCTCTCTCTCCTCCTTTCTCTCTCTCTCTTTCTCTCCCTCTTACACACACACACACACACACACACACACACACACACACACACACATACACACATATCTCCCGCACTTTTCCCTCATTCTGTGGAAGTTTTTGGCTCAGACTCTTCCTGGAATGCTGAAGGAAGCTGGTTTCTACAGGGATTACCTTATCTTCTTCAGGGGCTTGTAGGCTGGAATTAACATGCAACAAACCATCAGCAGTGTGTTCAGCTATGTTAGTAACAGGTGCGGGCAGATTCCTTCTGAAACTATGGACAACGGTGTCTTTATAATCAAGAGTCTTAAAGTGTCCCCATCCATACCTCCTTCCCCTAAAGCAGTTTCTCTCTGCTTTCCCAGTTTGGGGCTTTTCTAAATAAAATGCAGCTTAAAGAAAGGTTCAATCCCTGCTTTATATTCGGACAGGTGGCCTAGTCCAGGGTCTGGTTTTAATAGCAAAACAACAACAAACAACAAAAACAAACCCCCAAAATAAAGAGAGATGCTAATTTGTTTTACTTTATCATAAATAGTTGGAATTTATGGAATTTAACAATCTGGTCAAAGAGCTGATACCTAAAGCAAGTAATTTCTTGAAAGTCTGTAAAATAGAATAGTTAGGTCTATGGTGAATGCTTATTAAAACATGAAAATACTTTAAATGAAACATTGAGAAATATCTGTTCTTCTAAAGGAAGTGCTTTAAATAGTCACTAAGCATTTAATTACTTCACAGAAAGCATACTATTGCTTCTTTATATAAAACATATTGAGTCATAAGATGAAAGTTGTTAAATTACAAAATTTTGCATTCAGTGCATAGATTTAATAAGGATTTCCTTCTAAAATAGATACTAGAAATAAATTAAATTTTATTAATTTTTCCTAAGAAGTCAAGGATAATAAAATGAGAGGATACAAAATGCTTTATGTTAATCAAAATGCAATATTTTAAATGCATTTTAAAATTAATGCATAAAAGTCCAAATACAATTGTGTTGTGAGATTTTCTTGATGTATAGAGGTTATCAAGCATAAGTCTGATATATACTGTAGCTAGTCTTTCTCTGTCCTACCAATCAGCTCCCAAATCATGACCTGGAGACTTAGTAAGTATGAAAGCTAAGCCAATAGCTTAGGCTTGTTTTTAGCTAGCTCTTATAACTTAAATTAACCAATTTCTTTATTTATTAAAATACAATTGAAATTCTGCTATGAGTGCCTATCATCCTTTCTGAAGTAAATTGGTGCTGCCAGGAGTAGACATATCTCACTGCCATGGCCTGAACTCATGATGCAGACCAGGCTGGCCTCGAACTCACAGAGATCCTCTCCTGCCTCTGCCTCCCGAGTACTGGGATTAAAGGTGTGTGCCACCAGTTTTTTGGGTTTATGAGGTACCATTTATCACCTGACTGGGAAGCTGGAATCCTATTTAGTAAGTCTTCACCATGTCTATACTTTGTAGCAAACTCCCATTGTTTTTCTAGCCGCTTAGGATTTACACTGAGGTTTTCATCTATTTGGAGTTTAGTTTTTTTGTTTTTGTTTTGTTTTGCTTTGCTTTGCTTTTGGAGACATGGTCTCGCTATGTAACTTCGGCTAGCTTGGTACTCACACAGACCAGACTGTCTCATATTCACAGATATCCCCCTGCCTCGCCCTCCTCCTGAGTGCTTGGATTAATGGTGTATGCCACCACACCCAGCCTCTGGAGTTTTTGTGTGGTGTGAGAGATTAAGAGTTCAGTTTAATTCTTTGATATGTGGCCATCCAGGGTTGTTTTTTTTTCTTTTTTCTTTTCTTTTTTTTTTTTTTGAGACAAGGTTTCTTTATGTAAAGCCACCTGACATGGGTGTTAGGAACTGAACTCGGGTCTTCTATGTGGGCAACATGTGCTCCTAACCACTGAACCATTTCTCCAGATCTCTAGTTTCATCTTCAGAATCTCTTAACATACAGCATAACATCATCTGCAACAAAGGATAGTCTAACTTATTTTCCTATATGTATCACTTTTGTTTTATTGTAATGTTGTTCTACATAAGAATTTCAGAACTATATGGAATAGAAGTGGAAACAGTAGACAGCCTTCTCCTGGTTCTGATTTTGAGATAGGATTGCTCTGAGTTTTTCTTCATTTAGAAAAGGATTATCAAATATGGATATACACACATATATACCAAATATTGATATATATATTTATATATAGGTAGTGGAAGAAGCATACCTCAACTCAAAAATGGTTATATATGCATATATATGTATATATTTGCATAATCACAATCCTTATATATGTATATATATGAATTTATAAATGCGTTATTTATTATATTGAGGTATGCTCCTTTCACTACCAAAGGGTAGGAAGGCCAACGCTAAGATAAAGCAACAGTCAAAAAAAAAACCAATCACCCCTAAATGCCAATCACTTAGGAAGTAAATGAACCTTGATAGTACTGTGTACACTAATATTAATAATGTATATTAATTACTATAGGTAAAAGTTGAAGGAAAAAGTACAGCAAGACTAGATACTATTCTTATACAGAGAGAAGAAAAAGTAAAGGAGGGAAAAGTAAAGGGGAGGAATAGTAGGGATGAGGCGGCAAGAAATGAGGCAGATTTTGCTAATATAGAATGAAAAGAGATAAAGAAATGTAATCAGTTAACCTAATAGAGTCCTCTGTCTCCAGGAGCTCAGACATGGAGGCCTCTAAACTAGGCCAGCCTATATTCTTTGGAAAAGCTTTTCAAAGGGGAAACAAAGAAAGGAAATTATAGAAAAAAATAAAAGGAAGGGCTGAGGAGTAAGGAGAAGGGGAGGGGGAGGAGATGAGAGAGCCCACAAGCTGGCCTGCGATATTGCCAATGTGTTTTAAAGGAAGGAGGAAAAAAGGTGAAGGGGAAACAGTTGGATGGGGGTAGAGGATACGGGTGCATTTGGGCTGCTTGCTAACTACAATCTGCACTCTGGTTCTTCCCAGCCTTTTGGATGTGTGCCACACCCCTGGAAGCCTTCTGCAAGGCTGGTCATGGAGGCTGCCCCTCTCAGTGGACTACCCATCATTGGGTTGTCTTCAGGGGTCAGATTTTGAAAACTGTTATCTTTTGCTGGTCCTTTGTGAGGTCTGCTCACAGATGCTTATTAAATGTTTGAATGGGGTGGAGTGGTGGTGCACACCTTTAATCCTAACCCCGGGGAGGTGGAGGCAGACAGATGTTGGTGAGTTCGAGGCCAGTCTGTTCTACAAAGAGAGTTCCAGGACAGCCAGGGCTGTTACACAGAGAAACCCTGTCTTGAAAAACAAAACAAAACCAAACCAAAACAACAACAACAACCTCTTTGAATGGTTCTTCAGGAGTTCAGCTGCAAATGCTGGGCCTGGGTTGTCCCTCCCATTCTGGGCAAGCTGCTTGGGCCCTGTGTCCACGTTCTCCCTCAGACTGGCTCCAACCAGGGTTCTATCTTGCCGAATACCGGACAGCTCTGATTCAGTTTCTCCCACACAATCTAGGAGTATTTGACTGGCTGGGTTTTAGTGGAGGGGCCCATAACATGTGCTCTGAATTTCCAGAGAGTGAGGTTCATGGATAGCCTGGTACTGCTGATTCACCAACCCAGCAGAAACCTTTTGAAAAATGGAATCCGTAACTATGGCTGACAATACTTAATTGCATAGTTCAATATAGCTAACAGAATCTGAGCAGTCTAGGCAGCCTATTTTTCTTAGAAATTTTCCTATATCTCAGGCTGGCCTCAAGTTCACGACACAGCTGAAGACAACCTTGAACTTCTAATCATCCTGCCTTTCTTCCACAGTGCTGGATTTTCAGGCTGTAGACCACACCCAGGGTTCTGTGATCTTAGGCAGTCACTGTATCAACTGAAGTACACTCCACTCTGGAACTTGAATGTTCTTTTTTTAAAAGATTTATTTATTTATTAAGTATATAGTGGTCTGCCTGCATTCATGCCTGCAGGCCAGAAAAGGGCACCAGGTCTCACTACAGGTGGCTGTGAACCACCATGTGGTTGCTGGGAATTGAACTCAGGACCTTTAGGAAGAGCAGACAATGCTCTAAACCGCTAAGCCATCTCTCCAGCCCCCAACTTGAATGTTCTTAACAAAGCAAATGACAAGTGTTTGTGGTAGCCAATGAGCTGATCATTATACAGCCCATGTGTGTGTTGAAATATACCAACAAAAACACCACCGTAATGTGACAAGAAGATTGGGGTTTCCCTGGTATCTTTCTCCCTTCTGCCACTGTTGTGTGCAACTGTCATCTCCCTTCCTTCCTTCCCCACCCCTGCCCCCTTTAAAATATCTGTTACTAAGAGTGGAATGCCAATTTTCCGAGACTCTCTGTTTTAAGTGTTGTTCTAGACATTCCTCCCATTTGGGGCTATTTTTGAAGAACTAATTATATATGGACAGAATCTGTGGTTTGAACTCTGAAAAATCTACTTCAGCTGTTTCTTTCAGGTAGATGAACTATGGGGCCCTACACAGTGTGAGTTGCTTTGCTCAGTGCATCGTAAGATTTCTGCTAAATCTTCTGTTTCTTCCTCCTTTAAATGGTATTCCCTACAATTGGAATACCTTAGTGTTTATTAGACACACCATGATTTCTCATATTGAAGAATAATGTAATCAATTATTACATACTGATTTATTAGTGATTGCCTATTTGCCAAGTATGATTTCATT
The DNA here is from genome assembly GCA_004026605.1 of Ondatra zibethicus. Classification (NCBI taxonomy): domain Eukaryota; kingdom Metazoa; phylum Chordata; class Mammalia; order Rodentia; family Cricetidae; genus Ondatra; species Ondatra zibethicus. The sequence goes on along the minus strand of PVIU01002457.1, from coordinate 145,305 downwards.
TGCTACCTGGAGTACAATAACCCAGAGAAACAATGGGTCATTGCCCTTAACAACCTTCTGACTGCCGAGTACCCAGATCTTGCTTGTTTGTCTGCTCTGCCTTTCAGAGTTTAAAATGAAAAAGCTAATTGGACCCAGGCGGAAGCCTTTCAGGAGCTATTCTGGCTTCCGTATCCGAGTGTTTATTTCGGAAGGATTCCTGCAACAATGAGTACATATGGTTTCCTCTCCCTAGAATGTTTCTTTTTTCTCTTCTAATGGAAAATTTTAATTTGTGCTTTGGCCCATGACAGCATGTAGTATTTGCTCAGAACGTGTTAATGGAATGAATGACTATGAATGAATGAATGGCTCCTTCATCTCTCCCCCCAAGTAATTTCTCCCTTCCATCTAACTTGGAACCTTCTAATGTACTTTTTTCTTGCTGTGATAAAATACCTGGTAAAAGCAACTTAAAACAGAAAGGGTTTCCTTTCTTTGGCTCACAGTGTGAGGCACAGGCTCCTGGTGGAGAAGGAAGGAGGAGGTACTTGAAGCAGTTGCTTATACTGTGTCTGAAGTCAGGAAGAAAGCAATGCATGCATGCTGCTCAGCTCCCTCTCCACTTACACAGGTCCGGATCCCAGTGAGGCAGTCACTCACAATGGATGGATCTTCTCACTCAATAACACAATCAAGGTAATTCCCAAGGGGCGTGCTGAGCAGCTCATCTCCTGGTGATTCTAGATTCGGCCAAGATGACAGCACTGATCATCACACTTTCAAAAGTATCAATCATTTCCCTTATACTCTCCCATTTTGCCTCCTCGGTTGCCTCTCTTCTGCAGAAAGACACGTGATCATTGGTGCTATTGCCTGCCAGGAGAAGCACAGTGTCTGAAATGTAGCAAACACTTAACAAACTCTACCTGAATTGACTTGAACCTTTGTCTACCCTTGAATATCTGATTATCTACTCCATCTCTGCCGTTTAAATGTCCATCCTCCATTGCAGGCATCTGGCCCACATGTCTCTAGTGTCATATGACGGGATGTTCCTGTGTACTATTACTACCTATGCAGTACCAGGAAGCATACTCCTCTGGTTATTATTTCTTTATCATTTTACTTTATTTTATTTTATTCGAGACAGGACACTGTGTAACTCAGGCTGGCTTCCAACTTACTATCCTTATGCTCCCGCCTCCTGTGTTTGGGGGTTTTAGGCCACTCCATGATGCCTGGCTTTATTTTTTTGTCTAGATCCTTCTACTGAACCCTAAAATTTCTAGTTTGTTTCAAGATCTAAAGAGCCTTTGGAAGCGTAAACTATAGTGGACTGTATTTAACAACAACAATAAAAGGCTTATTCATTTCAGCAGACTTTGGAGATCCCAGTTGGCTCCTTGCCCTGTGGAATCTCAAAGTAAGCCTTTCTCACATCCAAACCTTTCCTGCTTGAGGGAAACCTAGAAGATAGTGCATCCTTGTATAGGAAGAGACACTTGTAAATGGAGGCTGTGCTTTCGGTTTCCTGGCCACCCAGACCCGAACAATCACACAGAAACTGTATTAATTACAACACTCTTTGCCAATAGCTTAGGCATATCTCTAGCTAGCTCTTACATCTTAAATTAACCCATTCCTATTAATCTATGTATCACCACGAGGCTGTGGCCTACCAGAAATATTCTGGAATATTTCTCCTTTGGTGGCTTACATGGTATCTCTTTGACTCTGCCTACTTTCTCTATCTCTGTTTGGATTTCCCATCTGGTTTTGCTCTGCTAAGTCATTGGCTGAAACAGCTTTATTCATCAACCAATAAAAGTAACACATAGGCCAGGTGGTGGTGGCACACACCTTTAATCCCAGAACTCAGGAAGCTAAGACAGGTAGATAGATCTCTGAGTTTGAGATCCATGCTGGTCTACTGAGCAAGTTCCAGGACAGGCTCCAAAGCTACAGAGAAATCTTTTGAAAAACAAAACAAAACAACAAAACAACAAAAGCAACACATATACAGAAGGACATCCCACATTAGACAGTGAATGGCAGCCTGGATGGAGGTAGGACATAGCACAGCTATCATAAGCCTGGATTTTGGGAACATCCGTGGCATGGAATTTCAACCTCATCCCTTAATAGATGTTCTACTTTGGACAAATGACTGAATAACATTGTTGTGTTTTATATATATATATATATATATATGTATGTATGTATGTATGTATGTATGTATGTATGTATGTATGTGTATGTATATGTATATATATATTCATTATATATGAGAATATTATATTTAATGAGAATTCATATATATGAATCTACACAAACATGAATATATATGAATCTATATATATGGATTTAATGAGTTAAACCACATAATTTAGTCTACCTGGAAGTAGACACCCAGTAGTTGTTAGATCATTTTGTGAAAGTCAGGCTAAGGCTTTCTCACCTCACTCAAGAGTTCTTCCTCCTTTAATTTCATATGCACAGGTCTTCTAAGGCATAAATGATGATTCCCTTTTGAGATTTATTTTTTACTTTTACGTGCGTTTGCGTATTTGCGCGCTCACACATATATATGGAATATCTGAAGAGACGTTAAGGGGGCATTGGGTCCCCTGGAGTTGAAGTTATAGGTGGTAGTGAGCCAACCAGTGAGGATGCCAAGAACTGACTTCTGGTCTTCTGCAAGAGAAGCAAGCACTCCTAATTAATGAAACATCTATCCATTTCCCCTTTAAATACTTCTGAAGTTTTTCAATCTCTATTTCTCCTGTGGCTTCAATTACACAGGTGTTAAATGTGTTCACGTTATTCTATTTTTCTATTTTTATGTTTGTCCTCCCTCCACCTCTTTATTCTTTTTGTTGTTGTTGTTGTTTCGTTTTTTGAGACAGGGTTTCTCTGCATAACAGCTCTGGCTGTCCTAGCACTCTCTCTGTAGACCAGGCTGGTCTCGAACCACAGAGATCTGCCTGCCTCTGCCTCCTGAGAGCTGGTATTAAAGGCATGTACCACCACTGCCCACTCACCTCCCTATTCTTAAGAAAATTTTGACTGATCTTTCTTCAGGGTCATTGATTCACCCACATGTGTTATTAAGAAAAATCCCAAACAGAGAGGGCATGAAAAATGAATGACGCATGAAGAGGTGTATCCTGTCATAGGAGGGCAGATCTCACAGAGACCTGAGTCTGGGTTGAATTCTGGAGTATTACCACCTTGGCTTTGAATTGCCTTTTGTGATTGCTACCTTTCAGTTTGAAGTATTCTTATCTGAGTTCTTCCTGAAGGATTCCAGGGCATTTGCAAAATTTAGTAATGAGAGGACCTAGCACACCAGGAGGCCTCAGGGCTGAGGACTCTTAAGCAAATGATTCCTTCAAACAACTCCAGATAAGAGGTTTTGATACATGGGAATTGCTGGCTAAAGGTGTAAATTGTGTAGCAATAAAAAAGCTTTTTGCGAAGAAGCAATGAGCAGTCAGTTCCCCAGCAGCTTTTGATTCACTCTGCTGCTTTTGCTAAACCTAAATCCATCTTAGAATGACCCCTTTTCTTCTCCAAACCTGCACAAAACAGAACACCCACACAGATGTCTTTGTGGCTTTTAAGTATAGGACTGCTGCTCATAGATTAGAAGAGATAGGGCTTTTTGTTTGTTTTGTTTTGTTTTTTTCAAGACAGGGTTTCTCTGTATAACAGTCCTGGCTGTCCTGGAAGATCTTAAGTCCTGGTAGATCAGGCTGGCCTCGAATTCACTGAGATCCGCCTGCCTCTGCCTCCCAAGTGCTGGGATTAAAGGCGTGCGCCACCACCACCCGTCTAGAAGAGATAGTTTTTAAGATAGACATTAAATGGTTAGAGTCATCCAAAGGTAAAACATTTGCAGTTTGTGACAGCAACCAGGCAAAGGCTAAATAATCCTGTGGGGAGTGTTGAATGACCTTCTAAGTATCAGATGAAGGCTGCCCTTATCGACATTGACAGCTTCCTCTCAGTATAGTGTCTTTTGATCCGCTCCATTGGGCTTAATACACTGGTCATTCAGAGCAGCAGGGTCAGGAATCTTCCTGTGTAATGGAGAGAGAGTGTTTGCAGGAAGAGATCTAGATTTGAGCCATAATCCATGATTTTCCACCCCTTTTCTGAGAGAACTGGTTCACTTTACAACACTGTTTCTTCACTTTGAGGGAGTATGTGCCTTCACACCCACTACCTGAGATGTGCAGGCATGAAGTAGGCAGCACAGAGTGACCAGTGGGTAGAGGGGCTTGCGTTAACAGTGTTGTTGTAGGTGTTAGTACAAACTTAAAAGTTAAGTGCTACTTAAAAGTAGCAGCTTAAAAGTTTGATCCATCAAGTTTAAAAATTGACCTCTAAAATCTTTCATGGCTATTTGTAAAGTGTTTAAAAAAAGGTCACTGCAGTCCTGTGGTTGACATAATTTTTATAATAACAGTAAAATACTGCTGTTCATCACTTAAAGTTCCTTCTGAATGAGGTGATTACAGACGACTTCATTTTTACTCTACTTTCCCCTTAAAATTCTTCTGTGGATATGTTATTATAAAGATATTAATGAAGATGAAGTGTGGAAGGAAGGGATTGAATCCTCATACCCAGAGAAGACGGAGTTATCATTAGTTTGCCGTGGGTAGAGAAGCAGAGATGAAGCCCCCATCAGATGTGACAATTGATGACGAATCATAAGATGCTTCTTTAGATCTGACGCACGAGTAGGTCAACTGGCAAGTGTTTCATTATAAACGATAAGAAAAATCTCAGGGACAAGGGGAATCTTTTTAAAATTTTATGTTCATTGGTGGTTTGCCTGCATGTATATCTGTGTGAGGGTGTCAGAAACCCTTGGACTTGAGTTACAGACATTTGTGAGTTATCAAGTGTGGGCTGGGAATTGAACCAGGATCCTCCGGAAGTGCAGCTAATGCCTTTAACTCTTGAGTCATCTCTCCAGCCCTGACAAGGGGAATCATTAAGATAGAAAAAAAGAATCATATTTACAACATGCCAGGTCCATGGAAAAAATATATATGAAAAAGATTGAGTCAATAAATAAAACAAACACTTTATGGTAAACCTAGATGTTTGCTTAGCCAAGGATGATATAGCAGTGGTAGACATAAAAAAAAATTAAGGTTTCTTCAACTCAAATGTTACTGAAAATGAGTAACAAAAGATTGTTAAGGGTGAATTAAAGAGACAATGCGGTCAAAACCCAGCTTCCTTCAAATGTCCACTAAATGGATTCTCCTCTGGGCATCAAGATATCTACACCTGGAAGTTAGTGTCTTATTTCTGCAGTGAGGCCAGAAAGCTAGAGCAACGACTCGGCTCTCTTTAGTCCTTGCTTCTGCAGTGAGGCCACCGAGTTCAAGCCATTCCTGGTTTCAGAGAAGCCAAGATGCGTAGATTTCGCTGTTTTCTTGGCAAAGTTTGTGCAGTTGAGAAGGGGAAGCAAAGAGGAAGTGCGGAGTCCAAGTCAGCTGTGGGAGACGCTTCCCAGGGAGCTGGGAGATATTGATTATGTGGTAGCGGCACCACCTGGTGGCCCTGGGAATCTTCCTGCACGTGGAACATCAGGAAAAGTCAGTGGACTTTGGGTTTCTGCATATGCGGTGTTAGATGCAATTGAAGTTACACAGGAAATGCAAGGGCCACCCTGACCTTGAGAGACTCAGTCCTCTAGATAACAGAAAAAACAACTTTGATTCTGGAGAGTGGGGTCTATGGGGTCCTGAAACCTAGGCTTTTCTAGGACTTCTAATGAACACTCAGATTTGGTATTCCTGATAAAATATGCAAGAAACCCAGGAAACCCAGATCATTTGGAACTCACAGAAAAACCTCCTATGAGGAAGAGATCCTTGTAGGTCTGATGGGAAAGCAGAATAATAATCATAATAAAAGAAAACCAAAAATATGATATGATTAAAACTTCGATTTTCTGGCAAGCCTCTTCTTCCATGGACTCTCAGGCTCATCACAATACTGAAGCCAGGAAGCCAGTGCGGTCATGCAGCACTTGGGAGACTGAGGCAGGAGGATTTCAAGTTTGAGGGCAAGTTCAGCTATATAGTGAGTTTGGAACCAGCCTTAACTACATAGTAAGACCTTGCTGAAGTATTTATTGAAGTTATTCTTTTGTCAATAAAAACTCGGGAGTCACATATTATGGAAGAACCCTGATAGATCCATGGAGCTATGGAGAAACGAACAGCTGTCCCCGCCTGCTCACACTTCCAGGTTGAAAATGCCCTCATATCTTTCTAAGCCCCTCCCCATTCTTTCCTGTGTCTCTCTATCCTAATCTGGATTGGCCAAAAACTCTATGGTTAATTCTGGCCAGTTGAATGTCGACTCCACCCTCAGATCCTCTGATTCGAGGTATAACTTTATGGGCAATCTCAGGAGTGTCAGAGTGCAAGCAAACTATCCCACAATACCCTATCTCAAAACAGAGAGAAGATTAAGAAAATGACCAGCACTAGAACAATGGGAACAAGGGGCCATTCCAGCTTGGGTGGGACATTCTGACGGTCACATGTGCAGCAGCCAACTTTCTGCTCCTGGGGAAAATGCTTGAGACAATCAATTTACAAGAGGAAAACTTATAATTTGACTTACCATTTCAGAGGGCTTAGTTCATGCTTTCTCAGGCATGTTGCTCTGGGCCTGGGGCGTACAGCATATCACGGCAGAAACATACGGTGCAAGAGACTTGTTCATCTCAAGGTGTCCAGGAAGCAAAGTGGGGAAAATAGCAACACCACATCCCCTCTAAGAGCATGCTCCACAGGGAGCTAGCCTCCTTCCACCATGCCTCATATACTAAAGTTCTAGCACTTTCTAGTAGTGCCGTGGGGTGACAAGTGACAAGTGAACTTTTGGAGGACAGACTGTAGTAACATGCTACTTAATAGTGACACAGTTATCCAATTTAATTTCTACTCTGGATACTTCTAGAACAAATGAAATACTCTCAAACCTGTACTTTTGATACCTCGTTATAATCATATTTCTCTTGCTTTTACTAAATCTATCACTAGGGTCTTGCCAGAAGAATGGAAACCACTCTAAAATCTTCAGAATTATGGACTTAATATAGATCTTGGACTTATAAGTCCTGGAAGGAAAAGCTAATAAGAAGAGCAAGAGAGCTTGAGAAGTAAAGCTGGGGGTGGGGCAGTGACACTATGACAACCAGAGGTTAGCATCTGCATGATGTAACGGCCAGCTCGGGGACTAAGAGATTAAAAGGGGAGAAGAATTGTCATTAAAATATAGGATTAGGTTCCTAGGCAGCCAACATTAGGAATGCTGAGCCAGAGTTGGCACCAATGAGGAACAACAGTTAGAACAGAAGGCTGGATTGTTGAAGCGTCATACCTGCTACTACAAACACCAGTGGACACAAAAGGGTATGAGGACTAAGCAATAGCTTTTCCTTCTTCTGGCATTTAGTCAAAAGCCAAGTAGTATAGGCAAGGTAGCTATGGATGACAAACCCCAACAACACAAAATAAATAGAAGGTGGTCCTGGTACTGAGGGAAACAGGTAGGTAACTGGTCTATCAAGTAAAATCAACCAAGACACAGCTCCTTCTGGAAGGTAAATAAACATGCTGCGTTGGAGGTTCATGCATGATAACCAGGAGATATGAATGCTGTAATATGTTCTAGTCTTATGACAACCACCTACTAGCTCAGACATGATGGGTATAGTATTATGGCTGTAAAGTTTTGTGCATAGCAGGTGATACAAAACTCTTCTTGTTTCTTTGTCTATGTTAATTCCATCCATCTGTCCATCCATCCATCCACCCATCCATCCATTCATCCATCCATCATCCAAACATTCAAACCAATCAATACATCATCCATTCAATCCCAATCATCTATTTATTTTCATTCAGTCCAATCCATCAAGTCAATCCATGTAGACAATGCATGCATGCACTCATCAACCCCCCCATACATTATTTCATCTTTCTAGTCCAATACATTCATGACACATACATGCATACACACATACATATGTACACACATATATACATATAATCTATCCAACCACCTAACTAATCCATTCATCCAATCTGTCCTTCAAATTCATTCATATATCTGTCCCATTCAATAATTCAGTCATCCATCCATCTATCCATTCATCCATTTATTCATTTGGTTAGTACCTATTATATGCCAGATTTTGTTATTTATTGGAGATTCAAAGATAATACCAGTATTTCTTAAGTAATTTTCAAGCTAAGAAGAGATTGAACAACTATATAACCACAGAAAATATTATAAGTAGTAATCAAATGTGTTAGTCAGCTTTCACTATTACAAAAGCCTGAAGCAATCAACTAATGAAAAGATTTATTTTGGCTCACAGTTTTATAGGATTTGGCCCATGGTTGGGTGTCCCTTTTCCTTTTAGGGATGTTAAGGGGCTGTATATGACCATGGGGACAGGTGACAGAGGCAGACTCCAAGGAGTTTGCCTCATGGTTGGGAAGCAAAGGAGAAGGCAAGGAATATATTAGAGACCCCCAGGCCCCTTCATGGCCTGAAAGTCTCTCACTCCTACTGGACCTCTTAAAGGCTCTACCATCCGCCAAGGGTACTACTCTGAAACCAAGCACATGGGCCTTTGGGTGACATTGCAGAACCAAACAATAACATCATGAGATTCTTCTTTCTTTCTTCTTCATTCTTTCTCTCTCTCTCCTTCTTTCTTTCTTTCTTTCTTTCTTTCTTTCTTTCTTTCTTTCTCTCTCTCTCCTTTCTTTATTTCTTCCTCTTTCTTTCTCTCTCTTTCTTTCTTTCTTTCTTTCTTTCTTTCTTTCTTTCTTTCTTTCTTTCTTTCTTTCTGCCTGTCAAAGTACTTTCCCGTTTTATAATTCTTCTAGAATATAAAAATATTTCCACATTGAACATATTTTTTTCTTATTTTCCTTTAATCAAACTTTCCATGGACCTTGTACATAATTCCTATGAAAATACTCAAACTTCTGTTGTTTTTCTCTTTTGCTTTGTTCATATTGTTTTTTAGCAAACAGATCCCCCCTTTAACCAATGGCTTTCCTGGTTCTCTTCTGTTTTTAAGACATTCATGATCCCACTATCCCGGAGACTAATTATCCTGTGGCCATTTCTCTTTGCCTTCACATTGTTTTTCCAGCAGTACAGGGGTTTTCAGCTCTTAGGTTTATATATTTTTCTATATCATTTTTACCAACTGGTTCTTCTGATTTTGCCTGAGAGACATTTCGTGAGAATAGACATTGCTGGGAAAAGCCTTCTCTACTTACTGCACTATGGAAAAGTTCTGTATTTCCTCGTCCAGAACTTTTCATTAAGTCAAATTCTTCTTCTTCTTCTTCTTCTTCTTCTTCTTCTTCTTCTTCTTCTTCTTCTTCTTCTTCTTCTTCTTCTTCTTCTTCTTCTTCTTCCTTCTTTCATCTTCTTCCTTCTTCTTCCTTCTCCTCCTCCTCCTTCAACAGGGCTTCACTGTGTTATACAGCCCTTTTGTCCTTGATCTCACTCTGTATGGCCAGGCTAGCCTCAGGCTCACAGAGACCACCTGCCTCTGCTGGGATTAAAGGTCTGCACCACCACAGCCCAGCTCATAGTCTTCTCTTCAGCACAAGGTGTTTAACAACTTGACTATACTCTCATTCATCTGTGGTTGATAGTGACTAGTATTTCTCCACGTGTCTTCAGCAGACCATCTTGGAATCTCAACTTTGATGTGTGAAGATTTTCCCCTTCAATTTCATTCATTCTACTGATTCAGTCTCTGGGATAAGGGGCCCAGAAAAACGCCACATTTAGCAAGCACTCCAGGTGGCTCTGATTGCACGAACATGTGAGATGTACTGAGAACTGTCTTTGTTTTCAGCTCTGACACTTTTATTCTTTCTTCTTTTGGTGCTTTTGGAAATATTTTATCTTTCACAGCCGATTCTCTTGTCATCAGACATCTAGATGGGCAGTAATGATGGGAAGTTTGCCCCCTTGTTTCTGAAATCATTTTTCTTTGAATCAATTATCTTTTTTATATGTGACAGAGGCTTTCATTACATATAATAGAAAGTAGAAAGCCATTTTAAAAAGACACAGCACTAAATAATTGTCTAATTAGCATGTATGAAGAAGACAAAAATATTCCATTAGACATTCTTAGGAAGAGCTCATAATAAACCGGTTGTATAAGCTTTCATCTTCTAGCATATAGCAAAATGCCTTCTAGGCTTGATGCTTTGTCTCAACATGGGCCGGAAGAGTAGAGCAGATATTGATGTTCTACAGCTGCTAAAAGTAAGCCTCGGGAAGACTAGAGGTGCTTGTGGAGGTCACACAAGGAGTTTATTGGAGAACTGACAATGGAATCCAGGTTTACTAGGGCCCCTTCACTAGCTCCACCTCCAATTCATTCATAGTTGATATATTTTGCTAACACGAACATATATGCACTTGCACGCACACACACACACACACACACACACACACACACACACACACGCTGCTCCTACTCTTTGTAATATATTATAACATGACATAATTGACTATAGGCTCCTCCTTTGCACCCACTGTTTGTAAAAGTAACGTGTCATCCTTTATCCAGACTTCATGCATAATAGCTCAGCATTCCCTGTGAATGATTACATCTTACTCCCTGAGTGTTGCGGACTACAGATTGGGAGGCTGAGGCATGACGCAGTGGATCAGACAGCCACAATCGTTTCAAAGTCCACTGACACAGCAGAAAACCAGTCAGTTACCACCAGCCAATGGGAACAATGCTACTCTGGGTTAACTTCCCGACCCTGAAATCTCTCGGTTCAGAACAACCAGCAAGCATTGACAGGTGTACCAGCAAGCATTGACAGGAGTGTGCTCCCATCAATGTCCACAATGAAACAAGAGACCGATATAGTCAATTTTCCAAAATGGCTAAAATTCCAAAACCATTTATATTTGGCTTGGAAGCATATTTTCTCTTATAATCCTTTTATTATATTTGTATTTATTTATTTTGCGTGTGGAGGTCAGAGGACAATTTGCAAGAGAAAGTACTTTCTCCCACCAGGTAGAATCTGGGATGGAACACAAACCATCAGCCTTGGTGACAGGTCCCTTTACCTGCTAAACCATCTTGACAACCACACAACATATTTTTACATTTAGTATTTGAATTTTGGATTAATATATTTTGAGAAATTAGACTATTTTAATATGTTAATAATGAGAAACATGGCATAATAGCCTAGCTTTCTCATTCTGTCTCTTTATGTAACACTCCTTCTTCACGTATGAAGTAATTGGTGATCTCAGATGGATAGCCAAACTGGACATCTTTTGCCACATTACATACATAATTATTGTACCTACTGACATACGGCTGCCAGTTAAACACAGAACACTCAAGGAAATTTTAACATTAGATAAACATTAAGTTTAGCTTTAGTGTTAAATACTTAGTCTTAAATTATTTCAGATAAACTCTGATCATTGCACATTAAAATTATTCATTCTTTCTTTGTTTGTTTTTTGCCTTTTTGTTTTTCAAGACAGAGTTTCTCTCTGTAGGTTTGGCTGACCTAGAACTTGCTTTGTAGACCAGGCTGGCCTCAAACTCACAGAGATCCACCTGACTCTGCCTCCTGAGTGCTGGGACTAAATGTGAACCATCATGCCTGGCTAAATTATTCATTCCTTATTTGACATAAAATTTAACTGGAAAAGTGTAATTTTATTTTCTAAACCCGGTAACCCAGAATGAAGATTAAATAAGATAATATATACACAGTTTCTGACAGGCAATAAATGTTTATTAAAATTATTTTGTTATTGCATTCCTATAGACCCTACCAAACAGTGATAAATGTGATTTGTGTATGATTTGCCCCAAAACCTTCATGTATTCATAACCTTGCTCACCCTCTTAATGTCTGAGTTGTATCCCCTTACCAAGTGTGAAATTAAGCCTTGCAGCCATGTTCCACTGACTGCAGAGTAATCTGAATATTTACTGTGTGGGCATCCATTTTATGAGACAGATGCACTGTGTACTAGCCAAAAGGGCTGATGGACACACAGTTTTAAATACTGCAACCACTATAAATATTATTAGATGAACATCGGTTTCTGTGGCTTTGATGTTAGCTTATTTTGAGACATCTTCTGTGTAGCCCCATTTGGTCTAATACTCATTATGTAGAGCAGACAGATCTGTAATTTTCAATATTCCCCCTGCCTCAGCCTCCCGTGTGCTGGGATTGCAGGTGTGCACCCCATGCTTGCCTGAGCATGTTTGTTTTACAGTTGCAGTGTGGGTCCCTTTCACCAGAGATCATGGCTGCTTTCTCCTCTGTTTTCTGACCAAAGGACTGCTGAGGAAGTATTTTTATGAGAAATTCAAACTTACAGATTATTGCTACATTTTTTGAATAATAAAAGTAATAACAATGTTAATCCCATCTATGGTGAACCAAGCTTATTCTAGATGGTTCATATTTACTAATACATGCTAGTTTGTGAAATGGATGGTGTTAGCCCATTTTATAGATGGAGGAACTGGGCATAGGGATCAATCATTTTCCTGTGTGACTATTTGGCTAGTATATAGTGAGCTTGGAGGGTATTTCCAGGGTTTGGATCAGAGTCTTTAGTCTTTTTTTTTTTTTAATTATTTATTATGTATGCAGTGTTCCTCCTGCATGCCAGAAGAGGGCACCATATCTCATTATAGATGCTTGTGAGATACCATGTTGTTGCCTGGGGGTTGAACTTAGAAACTCCAGGAGAGCAGCCAGTGCTCTTCACCTGTGAGCCATCTCTCCAGCCCAAGCCTGCATTCTTAATCCTTGTCCTCTTCAGCCTCCATCAGTGAAACACCAGCTCTGAGTGCACAGGCGTCGGAAGTGCCTTGACGCATATGGCCAGTGTGCTGCGTCTGTGACTAGGAACCCCAGGCAGCCGCTCTGGATGGCGGGCTCACTGGACTTTTTGCCCCCTTACCTGACAGTAAAAAGAGTCCAATAGTTCTTTTACAGTTTCATTTATTTGGTTATTATGACTTGGGCTTTTTCATATGGTTGAAATAATATTTCTTCTTTGGTATGGTGACTATTATATATGTGCCCTTTGATCTGTGAGGATTGAATGACTACATTTTTATTTTTCATTTCTCGAGAAAGGCTTTCAAAAGTCGTTTGCTTGCTCTTTGGGTTAGTGTTTGAAACTCTTGCTCACTGGTTCTCACCCTTCCTAACGCTGTGACCCTTTAACACAGTTCCTCGTTTTATGGGGACCCCAACGATGTTTAGATACAAACACAGAGAAATGTGTCCAAGTGTCCCTTTGTGGCTTCCTCCCTTGCTCTTGTATTGAGAATGAGAAACACAGATCCTGGTCTAAACTCAGTACTGTCCGCTACGACTTTCCAAAGACTCAGTACCCAGGAAAGAAAGCATATGGACCTCTGAAGACTCTCCTTGGTTTCTTCAAGCTTGAAATGTTTGACACCTAAAGATATAGGTTAATTTTTCCTTTCTGAGCCATTCTACTTTTCTCTGTCAACTTAACCCTTCAGTTTTTGTACCTCTGGCACAGGGGATGGAACCCAGGACCTTGAACACACTGTGTTCTACTTCTGATCTACATGCCCTGCCCAACCTGTTTGCATCCTAACGCCATTCCCCCCGAGAGGAACCTTATACATCATCTTCAGGAACAATCTAAGCTTTACTAACACCGTATCTTAGTACACTAAAGAAGTGCACACACCGCTTTGTGTGTGCATGTGCGTGTGAGCAGTGGTGCATGCTTATCCCCACATGCTCACACAAAGACCACAGAGAACATAGAGTGTCCTCTTTGTCACTCCCCTCTTGAGACAGAGTCTGTCACTAAACTTGGAGGTAGGCTGGCAGCCAGCAAGCCTCAGTGTTCCTCTGGTCACCAGACCTCGCAGCATGGGTTACAGGTGCATGTACAGCCACACCCAGTTTATTCTGTGGGTCCCAGGGCTTTGAACTCGGGTCCTGGAACTCAGAGCAGGTGCTCTCTCCCAGTGAGTCATCTTTCCAGTCCCACACAAAGATTATTATTATTTTTGTGTGTGTGTGGTTTTTCGAGACAGGGTTTCTCTGTGTAATAGACCTAGCTGTCCTGGAACTAGCTTTTTAGACAAGACTGGCCTTAAACTCACAGAGATCTACCTGCCTCTCTGCCCCAAGTGCTGGGATTAAAGGTGTGCACCACCACTGCCCAGCAGGAAAACCAGTTGTTAATCCAGATTTTCAGAACAGCAATAACGAGGGCTTGTGCTTGGTCCCATGCTTTAGCAAATTTCCTCCCATCTCTCACAGATGCCCCTGACCTCACAGCACAGACACTCTCTCTCCTGCACACATCAAACTGAGATGCTAACATCACTGCTACTGAAATCGCAGCCAGCACTGGAACCTGGTTTTTCTAACAGAAGTTGCTGTGACTTTTTTTTTTTCAACTTCTCCAAAATTTCTTGCGAATGAAATAGTGTCCAACAGGGGAGCTAAATACCTACCAAATGTTTTTGCTGTCAAATATTAGAGTTCTAGAAGGTTCTGGAACTGTCTCATACCTGCCTGCCTGTGACTGGTTGAGTGAATGCTTGAATCATTCATCCCACCTGCACACAGTTTGAAAAGGTGAAAAAGCCACACATGCACATCTTTTCACTGCAGAAGTGTCTCTTCTCAGTGGGCCGTGCATGACATACAGCTCTTCTCATGGCCTCATAGGATACAAAGCTGGATATCATCTGGTTATCTTCTCTGCCAGCCACAAGATGGTACCATTGCACAGCCTAGAGAGAGCGTCAGTCAGCAGAGACCCTCTAGTGGATGCAGCTCCTGTTAAATGTCCCACAGAGAACCGTGTCCTTATCATCTACAGTATAAACACATTGCTCTCATTCCCCACCAAAAGACTAGAAATGTCCATGTCTTGTAACTTGACCTGTTTTGTTTTTCTCACCTCCACCACATCAGGATTCTGTTTTGCTTACTGGAGCTTTAGGGTCACCTTCACTTCTACTGAAGGGGAAACTTGTCATTTGAATGTTGGGAGTCAGTGAGGCTTGACTGAAATCCTGTTACCCTGTAAGCCTGTGCCCGGTCCTTCCCTTTCAGAAGGGACTGACCCTGGGAGGAATGGGAACCAGCTCTCTGAAAAGAATCTGAAGTTTATTTCTGTAACACAAAGAATGACTGAGAGCAGTATGCTATGTTGTAAGACAGAATTTGGACTTAAGATCTAGCAGAGTAGATGGAACATCACTTATGATAGTGGGAAGCTGGAAACACAATGGTAAGGAGTAGGGTGGAATGGCCACCCCAGAGACATGCTGCTTCAGAAGACGCCAACTGAGAATGTCTTATCAAGTGGGGCAATGCACAAGACATATTGTTAAATGAAAAAAAAAACCAACATTACAAAGCAGTATATTCAATTGCATGTATGTGTTTCTGGGAGGGCTACAAAACAAAAAGAGAGAGTAACGGCAGCTCCATCTAACATGGCTGATTTATTTTTTGGAGTAGCATCTACGCTTGCTGCTTTGGGAATGGGATCTTTCATACAGTAGATGAAATGATGCCGCAGCCAACTTGGCTCATGTTCCTCAACTCACAGTGGGAAGAAGAGATGCCTTGATTGACAGTTTCCTCAGAGTGATGAGTAAGGAAGGGCAAAGTGCCCTATGGAGGGTATGTGAGGGACACAGCTGCCACGTGTGAGCTCTGCACAGGTAGAATTCACTGTCTTCAGGGCCTCAAGTGGGTCTGTGTGAGATTATGTGAGATGCTCTTTTAGGAACTGGCCCAAAATTTGTCAGAAGTATAATTTCTATATCTGTATCTCCCTCTCATATATGTGTATGTTTATATATATTACATACATATATATGTGCAGATATAGATATAGAGCGTGTGTTACCTGAGTATTAGTTCTTTTAAAATGTACTACAAAGTAGAAGTTCAGGACAGTCAGGAACACAGAACATGAAGCTGATCATCAGCCCTTCCCACCATTTTGCTTCAGAAGGTTAAGTAGGGTAAGGCCCAGAACACAGAGAGGTTTGTTTTCTACAGTGATGCTTCAGAGAAAGGGAACTGTAAATGGAGGAAGAGCTTTTCTTTGGTCCTGACTGCTCGGTCCCAAATAAACACACGAAAGCTTATATTAATTACAGAATACTCGGCCTATAGCTCAGGCTTATTACTAAGTAGCTCTTAGAACTTAAATTAACCCATTTCTATATTCGCGGCTTTACCTGTCCTCTAGCATCTTGCTTCTCTGGCAGCTGCTTGCATCTCTCCCTTCACTCTGCCCTTCTTTCCTGTATTTTCAGTGTGACTGTTCTGCCTAGCCTTACTCTGCCTTGCTATCGGCCAAACCTTCTTTACTATCAACCATATTTACATATCCACAGTATACAGAAGGATTATCTGCAGCAGGAATTGTTCTAACTCCTTTTGTAATTTCCCTTAGAGCACAAACGCCTGGCCAGGATGGCATTCAGTCAGAAAGTGGTTTCAAACATCAGGGCCTCCACTGTGTTTTAGCAGCAAGGTCAAATAAATGGTAGATGCTTGTGAAAAGAGACTTCATCATCACTGTTACTTGTTCCATTTGTCTGATGGCCTGGGAAGTATCTGTAAAAGGGTACTTGTGACAGTGTGAGCCATTCAGTCATGACCAACTGAAGTCCTAACCTTGTACTAAGAATTCTTTAGCCCCGAGTTATTTAGCTTTGTGTTGCCCGAGGCAATTGCCTGATAACTACACAGGCTGATTTTGGCTCACAGTTTCAGTGGTTCCAGCACAGTTCATTTGATTTGGGTTTGTAGCCAGGCAACCCTGCCTATGCGCACAGTGCAGCCAGGAAGCAAACAAAAGAACAAAGATGCCAGGGTACCACAATCTCCTACAAGAGTGTATCCCAGATGATGGAAGACTCTCCTGTAAGTGGCTGCCTTTTAAAGGTCCTACCATCTCCCCCAACAGTGAGACCTTCATATTTAAGGGGTCATTGATAGGCAGTATCTGAGAACAATGTTTGCATCCCCAGGCCCCATAGTGCTGCTAGGAAGATCCAGTTTCACATAAGCATTGCTGAAAGCTGCATAAATCTCAGAACCCCACGTTTCACATGCTTGGAACTCAGGAAACACATAGCTACCTTCCTGAGAGTAAACAGTGTTCCGAGACATGGTGTTGGCTGGCAATCAGGCTAGCCTCAAACTCACAGAGATCCAATTGTTTCTGCCCCATGAGTGCTGAGATTAAAGTCGTGCACCCTCACCACTCGGCTAGACCCTGTTTATCTTTCTGGTACATTTCTGTGCCTTCTGCAGACAGTGATGGGAGACCTATTAGTACCTAGTTACCGCACAAGACACCTAGGTGACTATCCCAGGGACCTCATGGTCTATTAGAGGCTCAGAAGGGCGGTGGCATTGCTGCCACTATGATGGGAGATGGCAGGAACATGAGTGGACGAACAACAGTAGCAGATTCTGTCTAGGCTAGATGGACTCTCGGAATTATATCTCACTTCCCAACTATTTTTAGAGGTCTCTAGGAAAGTAGTCTACTTCAGCAGATTCAAATCCTTCAGAAATACTGCTGGCAGCGAGACGTTCCCCTTTTGGTCACCAGACAGTCCCCCAAATTAGTCGAATTTAGAAAGTTCTAAATCTGAGACAAAGTTTTTAATGCATAATAGTTAGAATTTAAGTGCAAACACGGTGTGATTTTTTTTTTTTTTTGCTTTTTATATGCACAAACTGCTCATCATTCTTGGCTGCTCTCCATTAACAAGGGGGCGGCTGTCTTAACAGCATGTGTCTTCTCATCCCTCCAGGGCACCGTCCACTTGCTAAAGCCTTTGGTGAACTTGTCGTCTCTTTTCTAACCAAATCCCATTCCTAACTGCGCCAACCAAGACACCTCTCATTCAGGCACTTAGTGAAATTCCACAATACTTTCCTTGGTAAGTGTACTTGGAGGGTTTCATCATAACCGGGGTGATGAGAGTCTTCCGCCACTCTCCTCCAGTTGGTCACATGATTTTTAGATGGGAAGTAGAAATACAGGGCCTTCTTTCAAAGGCAGAGAGAAAAATATCATTAAAGATACTTCAATAAAAGTATTAAGGGTTTTTCTTTCATCTACAGTCTTTTTTTCTTAACTTGTTATAGTGTTTAAAAATTGGTACATAAAGCTAGTCTGGGTGATGAAAATTTAAATTTTTAACATCCATCTTTATATTGTCAAAGCCAATTTTATTCTTTTGGTTTTAAAATAAAATATTTTGACATGGCGCTGTGCTGTTTATTATATAAAGCTGATGTTTGAAGTGCATATGCGTTGCGGAATGGTTAAATCTTACTGATTAACAGATGCATTACCTCACATAGTTATCATTCTTGTGGCGAGAGCAACATAGCATCCCTCTCTCTCCATCTCTCAAGAACATAATTAACTGAGGTCAGCTGGGAGGCAGGAGGAATGAAGGGAACACGTGGCCTAGAGCCTTTGCTGGGGTTTTCATGAGAAGCAAAGGGAGGGGAAGGAACAGCCTCTGAGTTTCCCTGTGACTATCTAGTGGTAAGAATTCTGGGGGACTCTGAGCTACAGAAGTGGTTCCCTGGCTGTCTGGTATCTGACCTTGGAGGGGTCATGAGTGCTGAGGAATATGGCCTCTCACTAAAAGCCAGCCTGGAGACATGTGTTAGAGTATCTCTCTAGACTAGCTGGTCTGCAGAGCAAAGTCATACTCAGAGATACCTTGCTTATTGATTCTCAGAATTAACTAACCATGGCATGGACACGCCCAGCCTGGTCCACAATGTCCCCAAGATGTAAAAAGCATCATTAAACACAGAAAATTAAAAGGCACACAATTAATACAACACACACAGCAGAAGCTCAAAACTAAAACTAACGCATCCCAATGGCGGCAACAGAGTGTGAGGCCTGGTACTTTTCAGCAAAGGGCCCCTTGTCCCTGAAGCTGGCAGTGGTTTTTCTTTTGCAACTTTCATTTGCTTTCTTTTGTTGCTGAGACAGGGTCTCACTATGTAGCTCAGGCCAGCTTCAAATTCACTATATAGTGTTATGGGAATAGGGCCCGATAGGCCAATGGTATTGGGGTGACTTAGCCCTGTGGGCGTGGCCTTCTCTGGGTAAGAGACTGTGATGGGATAAGCACTGAGGATGAGGGTTGCTCTCTCTCTTTCTCTCTCTCTCTCTCTCTTCCTCTCCTCTCCTCCTCTCTCCTCTCTCCCTCTCCCCCACCTCTGTCTGTCTCTGGGATGGTGAGGGAACTGGCAGAGCCATGACTTGGAGTTCCCCTTGGCCCTTGAGGAACGAGGTTATGGTGCAGTGGTGGAGAGCTGGTTCCCCAGTGGATCTGAGAAGCAGCTTGTGACGACCCAGACTCCTCCTCCCGTCTTGTAATCATTGTGCACAGATTTGATTTAATAAAAGGTAAAACAGTCTTCAGGATTCCTGCTATAATATAGCTCAAGGTAGCTTTGCCTCAGAATTCTCCTGCCCCAGATTCCCTAGGGCTGGAATCACATGTGTGCCAACATGAATTCCTTCAAAATTAATTCCTCCTGGCTCCATTACACACAGAGCAGAAACAGGGTTGGTTTCTAAGTGTTACAAAGTTCCATCTTGAAAGTTACAGGGATCTCCCAGGATCAGGGCAGACAAGACTAGAACCAGGCCTCTCCAGGGACCAGAAGGAGACTCAAAAAAACCAAGGTGCAGGTCTGGCCAGTTGAGGTCAGCAGACAGACAAGGCTGAACATCAAGGATTTCATGGTAGGAAGCAATGGTTTAGCAAGAATTTATTCAATTCTGTGTAGGACTGAGATGCAGCCTGCATGTTTGAAGCAAAGGACTGAGTCTCTAGTGGCACTCAGGACAACAAGTAAAATTCATCTTGTAGAACATGAGGAACTTTTAAAGGCAACACAGAGTAATTTCTGTTCTACAAGGATGCCTTTAACCAAAGTGCCACAGTGAGCCATGGGAGAGACAAGACAAGGGACAGAGGCAACTTGGAAGGCCGTATCAGTAGCCTAATATAGAGCAGACCCCAATGAGAGCTCAGCAAAAGGAGTCCAGCCTATGGATGGAGGGGAGTCCCTGCTGGCAGATCTGGCAGGGGAAAACTTCCAAACTATTAACATGGGGTTGGGTTTACACTGACCCCTAGGTATGGAGTGTACAGACAACATATGGAGTGTGAGAGTATTAGCACGTATAAGGAGAGGCCAGGATTTAAGAATAAGGTGGTATCCGGCGAGAGAAAAGGGGAAGGTCTGGGGACAGAAGGGATTTAGCAGCGCTTCCTCCAGAAGGGCTCCATCAACAGCTGCTTGCAGGCCTCTGTTCTCTCCAGCCAGGATTTGTCCCAAGTGGACACAGGAAAGATATTGTTCCACTTAGGCAAGCCTGGAAACCAGTCAGACTATAAGGCTTGATCAAAACATTTATACAAAGACTTTTAGAAAATTTATCAAGATACTACATTTTTCTTATTATAAAGATTCGAATCTTAGGCCAGGTGGTGGTAACACACGCCTTTAATCCCAGCACTTGGGAGGCAGAAATAGGCCGATCTCTGTGAGTTTGAGGCCAGCCTGATCTACAGAGCAAGTTTCAGGACATGCTCCAAAGCTACAGAAAACCCTGTCTAGAAAAATTAAATAAATGAATAAATAAAAATCTGAATCTTATATATAAGTAAAATTGAAAAATCTAAGCAAGTACAAATTTGAGTCACTGTCAACCTTTAATATTTTATCTTTGTATTCTCCCTTGATTTGCAAAAACGTGAATCTTTTCATTATTTTGGAGGAGCCATCTCTATTACTTTGGGGGTTTTCAACCCATTAATGTTCCTCACAATCTTGTGTGCTTATCTTGAGCCTCCCTGGAAGCAGAACTAAAAATGCTGCTCCCGTTGTACCTTAGACTTACTCTTGAAGTCTTCATCAAGGGCCAAGCATTGGTGAACAGAAAATGGGTACCTGGGTACTTCAAAAAGTGTACATGGGAGTTGGGTAATGGGCATGCCTTTAATCTCAGCACTTGGGAGGCAGAGGCAAATGAATCTCTGAGTTTGAGGCTGGCCAGGTCTACAGTGTGAGTTTCACGACATCCAGGGATACACAGAGAAACCCTGTCTCAAAATAAGTGCACATGGAAGATGATGGAAGATGATTGAATTCGAAGTATCTGATAACAGTTCAATTTATATAATTAAATACAAACAACATGCTGCATTCATTAAAAGAAACAAATATACATATTTGAAATACATACATATTAAGTATAGTATATATTCTATCTCAAACCCCTGACCATGTCCTGACCTGTCTTTCTACACCAGTCACGAGTTTGAGATTCATTAGATTCTCAGAGAACAGAGACTTTGACCAAACTTAAATTCCTGAAAATTTTGGCAATTTGGAACAGTAATTCAAATGAACCCAGTCAAGAGAGAGTCAATTTAGAGATAAAGTCCTTCAGATGACTGAAAATCTAGTAAGAACCATGAAGAAGTGCACGACACTGGGGCAGTGATGAGTCCACTGGGGCAGTGATGAGGCCACTGGGGCAATGATGAGGCCACTGGGGCAAGGATGAGACCACTGGGGAAGTGATGAGATCACTGTAGCAGTGATGAGTCTGGTGGGGCAGTGATGAGGCCACTGGGGCAGTGTTGAGGCCACTGGGGCAGGGATGAGGCCACTGGGGCAGTGATGAGGCCACTGGGGCAGGGATGAGGCCAGTGGGGCAGGGATGAGGCCACTGGGGCAGTGATGAGGCCACTGGGGCAGGGATGAGACCACTGAGACAGTGATGAGGCTGGTGGAGAAGATGTGGAAGAGTGTGATGCAGACAATAGTTTACCTGTCCTGCAACCTCTTCCAAATAATAGCTCAGGTTTATTACTAACTAGCTCTTACATTTAAAATTAACCCATAATCCTTATTTTTGCTCTGCCACATTCATCTCCTGCTGTCTGTCTGCATCTTCTGGTGACTCCTCTGACTCTACCCTTCCTCATCCCATCATTCTCAGTTTGGCTTTCCCACCTAACTGTATCCTGTTCAGCTACTGGTCAGTCAGTTTATTTATTAAACCAATCACAGTGTAAAGGACTATTCCACAGCAGCATGATGCTGCAGTAGTCTGTGGGAATGATGCTCTTTACTCAGTGCAGATAGCCCATGGACAAAGAAGCTCCTTGTTGATACAGAGCCCGTAGATGTACGAGCTTTGGGGAGATCATAACGTGCTACTGATTTGCATTTGGCTTCAGGTCTCTGATTCTTTTGACTATCTCTCCACTCACGCGTTGCTTTTTAATTATTTGTTTTCTTGTCATGAACATGGGGGCTTTGTGTCTGTTAGATGAACCTGATTCAGATGTGGGTCATGGTTGTAACTCATCAAGATCCTTTAGAATCCTGATTTGGTCACTGAGACTCTAAGCCAACTCTGCCAGCCATGTGTGCATTTGATCAGTTAGATTACAAACCTCTGTAACAGGTGAGAAGTGAGGGGTCAAGAGCCAGCCACTCCAGCTAGGGAGTATCAGAGCTGGGTCTTTTGACCTTCAGGCAATCTTCCTTCTCTGAGGAACCCTTTGAAACTATGGGTAGATGTATTAGAACCCACATACAAAGACCAGTCTCTCAAGTTGATATTATTGTTTTCATTTCTCAGAGGAGACTCTCAGGAAGGATTTCTGTTCCAAGTGAGAGAGCAAAGCAAGTGCTACACACAAGTTCTCACAGATAATACTTATGTGAGAAAGATAATCTTCCTTCTCTGAGAGTTTTGAAATGTCTTTGAGGCTATGTTTTTGGATGACTGAAGAGGCTGGGTGAACAAGGATTATTAAACGAAGAGGACTCTAGGTTCTAATGGGTGAAGCTGCTCAGCCATGTATGAGAACTCCACGATGCAACTGGTTTCAGACAGGGTATTGCTATGAGAAAGCACGGAAGCCTCACTTGGGATCCTGACTTGGGATCTCTAGATTTCAACTTAGAGAGGCTGAAGGAGTTTTCGGTTTATTCTTTGGCATGTAATTTATTCTGTTTAATTAAAGTTTGGGTTACATCAAGAAGATGTTGATTACTGTAACTGAAAACTGTTTGAAGAAGTCTATTAACTAGAAACAAAATTATTGCCTTGCCAGCAAGTTTAGAGCGACCAACTCCACTTCAAATAGAACAATGGAAGTTGAGACCTGCACCTGGGGAAGGCTCTTAAAAGTCCCTTCTAGCTTCGGCTTCTATCCTTCCAAGTTTTGGCACAGTTTGGCTACACAGACTAGCCAGGCCTTGAACATCAGGTCCTCCTGTTTCAGCCCCCCAGCTACTGGGATTGCAGAGGTGCTCCACCATGTCCGCTTCCATTTCCTTCTTTTTGAAGATGAAGAACCAAGGTCCCGAGACCAAAGTAGCTTTATGAAAGTCATTATGTGGCTTGGCTTAAGAGCAGGATCATGGATTCACTCCCCGGGGCTCTTTGTGTTCTCTACCTTGTGATGTTCCATTGCCATTTGGCTCAGGAAATGCACTAATAAGGACTTCTCAGGATGATTTATTTTATTTGGAGACATTAAGAACATTAAAAAAAATCCCCTTTAGAATATAAAAAGAAACCCACCAGTTAAAACCCGGTATAAATGAGTTTTAGATGATTCTCTCTGAGAGTAGCCATGCCATGTGATGCCTCCGTTGGCCTAACTAAGACAGAACCATGCAGCAAAAGTTTGCAGGCTTTTGAAGTTGTACTTGGTTGTAATTTCAAAATTTCTGTGTATTTTGCTTTTCTGACTCTAAATTGAAGATGATAGCATTTTCCTTCATTGTTTTGAAGAAAAAAATATGAATAATAGTGCCCAGCCTATATTTACATAGGATAAAAGTCACTTCTTTTCTTCTTTTTTCTTTCTAGACTTTTTCTTTTTTCCTTTCCTTTATTTTATTTTCTCTTTCCTTTCCTTTCCTTTTTTTTGGCTTTTTTTTCCATTACAAGAATGCAATTTTTTGGCTTTTTGAAACAGGACTTCTCTGTGTAACAGCTCTGGCTATTCTGGAATTCACTTTGTAGACAAGGTTGGCCTTGAGCACATAGAGATCCACCTGCCTCTGCCTCCTGAGCACTGGGATTAAAGGTGTGCACCGCCACTGCCCAGCAACTTTTCTTTTTTTTATGCTAGTTTTGGGGATCAAGGAAGAGACTGATGCTTAAGTTGAATCTTTAGACTTAGCCAAAGGTGAAGGTGAAGAAAAAAATGGCATTTATTTCAAAGCGAGGCAGCAGTCAGTCACGCAAACCCTGAAGGAAGAATGTGCAGGAACTGTGAAGTCAGCGTGACAGTGGCGGACCATCCTTGCAGCTCAGAGGTAGTCGGGAGAGAGTTCATCAGGGGCTCAGAAGTCTTGGGGTGATTTGGGGAGCTCATTTTAAGGGAAATGAAATAAATCACTAGAGAACTTCTGAATTTGAGCGATGATACTGTTTTGTCACTAAAATTCAGAGGCTGTGAATATTAGCTCGCCGAGAAAATGTGGATAGCGATAACCATCCAAAAGGCAGGTTTGTTCCTGGACTCAGAGGCCATGGCAGTTGACCATCGTATTCCACCACTAGAGGGAGCCAGTGACCTTCCAAGCCTTGTGTGGTTTATGGTTACTCGGTTGTCAAATGACTACATGGTGGCCTTGGCACTTGACTCAACGGTTTGGCTGTTTTCCAGGGACAGGGTCGTTGTGGCAGTTGGTGGTTGGTAACTTCAGCCCCTGCACTCTCTACCCAACCATATGTCCAACCACTACGGACAGGCCTGGGCCTGGAGCCTCCAGCCAGCTTAGCATAAAGACAGCCTGAGAAGACTTCTTGCTGTCAGCATGGAGATCACTTGAACATTTACCCTCTGAACAGCTCCAGCACAGGAGAGTGTTTGTGTGCTTTCGGAATGTGAGGCAAGGTTCATGGGTTTTAAAATTCATGAACTGCATGGAATGGAACGTTCTTTCTCCAAGTACAAGGAAGAAACAGAGAGGCTGTGTCTTCATGACACCCAAGCTTTGGGTCATCTCTGGAAAAAGTCCAGTCAGGCTGTTTATTGGAAATGGTGTAGATTTTCCCCCATCCTCAAAAAAAAAAAAAAAAAAGGCGGAAGGTTGTGCTTTAAAAAAAATAACTAATTATTTATTTACTTTTAGCTTTTTTTATGCTTTGGAGTCATTCAGCCTCAGGCAACTAGCTCAAGAAATTTAGTGTTTCTCTTTTAGATTGGTCTAAAACAGTTATATGGGCTGGTTTATTATTAAGTCATGGTGAGATCAAAATACAGAAATGAGAATATGATCCATGGCTAGAAAAATGTGGAGTTGGTCAAGTTCCTTGCCCCATTTAGCTCTCTCTGGCCTCTTTGGTCCCCTTTGTTGCTGTTTTCTGAGCACCCAATAGCCTTATGCTAATGTTAGATCTATCTGCATACTCCACTGGCCTCTCCTTCCCAACACACTTAAAAGAAACCTAAGACTCTGAGTCAGAAATAAAGACATTTAATTAAATTGGTTTCATGGATTCCAACAGATGAATGTAGGACCAGTTCCTAATACTCTAGCTCTTGGACTCTTCTGGGTGGAAACAAGGCAGGTTTTATTTTAGACGATGCTGGTAGTTCAGCTAAGTCATTTGATTTTAGAAAGGAAGTATGAAGCAATTTCCTCCCCCTCAGGTGGTGGGGGATGTTTGGTAGTCAGCGGAGTGAAGTAAGTTGGAGAATCCGGTGCTAGTTTTGGAACTTCAGGTTTTTATCTGCATGAATAAGTCAGGGTTGGTAGGAGGCACCACCAGGGCTTTGGGTGTGTCTGATGTGACCTTTCTCATTTGCTTGGGAGCCTTCTCATATTGAAACAACCTCCACCCCGGGGGTTTTCATCCCTCATTCCCATCCACAAGCTGGTGGGCAGCATACCTGCCCAGAGAGGTAGTTGGGTAAACTCCCACAAGGTACAAGATTCTCTAATAGTACAGACATCATCTTCACAAGGTAAGGAATATGGCTGCAAGTTAAAAATATCCCATTTCTTTACACTCCAAAAGAGAATCATTTTACATTTTTTTCTTATTTTAAAAACAATAAATGATTGTTGTAAGAGGCTGTTCGGTCCCGGCTATCCAGACTTCTGAAATAATCACTCAGAAACTATATTATTTGAATCACTGCTTGGCCAATCACTTAAACGTATGTCTAGCTAGCTCTTACATCTAGAATTAACCCATTTTCATTATTTTATATTTTACCACGAGGTTTGTGGCCTACCGGCAAGGTTCCAACTGCCAGCTTGTGTCTTTCTCCTCTGGCGGCTCCATGGCTTCTCTTTAACTCTGCCTACTCTCTCTATATATCTCTTCCAGCCTGGCTATATTTTGCTAAGCCATTGGCTGAAGCAGCTTCCTTATTTACCAATAAAAGCAATACATATACAGACAGACTTCCCACACCAGGTGATGATAGCAAAAGGACATAAAATATAAATAAAGTGTAATAGGGAAGTGGAGACAGAAATGAAATGGCAAGCACGGTCCCATATTTAGAAAATAATCACCATTAAAATATTAGCATGTTGGGATATAATGGTTGAGACATTTTTCCTTGCACTCATGCACATTTCACATAGAAATTATTGATGTATTTTTTTATATATTATAGTTAATATTTTGTAATCTGATTTTATTCACTTATCTACATACATAAAATTTCAAATACGTCATTATTTTTATTGGCGGCTTACAGTTTTTTTAAGTGAAAATGCAATCATTTGTTTAAGAAATTTAATCAGCATAATGGAACTATTCAGACGTGAAAATGGTCAGTGGCTATTAGACTTGAGTATTTGAACCTTATCTTTACCCACGGTATACACAACAGCTTGAAGGAGAACTTGGCTCGTGTAAACTGAAAGTATTGTTGTCCGGGCCACTTTTTCAGAATTCACTTCAGAGACAGGACCAGAGAACTGTGGAGTGATTTGCTGTCCCATTGAGTAGAAGTTCTTTGGAGACCCAGAGGTATCATTAAGGTCAAATAAGAATGATCAAGTGTTTCCGCTTTTAAGTGAGAGCCTTAAATATTCCATTTGGCTTTTATTCAAATTAACCCAGAAAGGCAGGGTTTTATAACATGGATACTCATTCACTATCGGTGGTATGTGTTTTTAATTTTTAATAGGTCATTCTTGGTAGGGATTATATGCAGCCTGCTAACAGAGGAAGGCTTCCAAAGAGGAGCTGAAGACAGGCTTGAACATTCCAGAAGGTTCTTCTGTATCATTGGACTAGGAGTCCTGTCATGCTGTTCCAGAACTAGGAACATTCTTAGACCCTAACAAGAATAACGGCAAAACTTTGTAATTCAATTTATTAACCTTCATGGCCACTTGCTACAGATAGTGCTAAGTGCTGATCAAGGATGGTTGCATCTTATTTGCACATACATGTTTTCTGAGCAGAATGATTCTTTGGAATTTTTATAGTTAGATATCATAGATATGAATGGAAAATCAGGGCCCTGATAAATGTTGCTCAGGGCCCATTTGTTAAGGCTATAACAGAGGTTGGGGAACTCCAGTTCTGGAATACCTCGGACAGAGAAAACTAAGGTCTTTTTAAAGGCTAACCACTCCCACCCTAGGACTTTTAACTGTTGCACTGGGCAGAATTCTGCTCTGAAATTTGTGTTTGCTTTATAAACATCTTAAATGTGTTTGAGGGACATTAAGATTAATTCTTAAAGTAAATTAATTTTGATTGTTTGTGTACTAACATCCCTCAGTTCTTGATATTAAAACAATCAAATCATTTAAAGCTATCTTTGATTGTTAAGAATGATTAACTATTGACCACTAGTTTCTTTCCTTTCTTCCTCCTCCTTTTCTTTTTCTGTGGTTTTCTTGGTCACGTCTGTTGGAATTAATGGAACTAATTGTTCATTAGGCATCATGAGCAATCTAGAGATGCCTTTGAAGTATATAGAAAGATGTGTATATGTTATTTACAGATATTAACCATTTTCTATAGGGAATTTGGGCATATGTGGATTGGGGGTACCCATCAGAGGAATCTGGAATGGACCCCACGCAGACATCAAGACTATTATATCTCTTCTTTGCTACTTTAGCCTCTCTTCCTTCCTCCAACTTTTCTAATTCCATTTCTTTCTCCTTCACATTACTTATATTTTATTTTATGCTTTCTCATCCTCTCCAAGTGGACTCACCAGATCACTTTCTAGGTCTGCAGAATTTATTGTCTTTCCAATTCACACGGTGAATAGCTGGGTTCCCAATCTCAGCGTACATTTTTTTTTGCCCACCCTCATCTTTGAGTGAGCATTACTAAACGGCTCCCAAACGATTGTGTGTCAGGATGGGTGGGTATATGTCCACATTCATGAATGTGTGCGCATGTATGGTAGGTCCTTATGTATGTACCGAAGGCCTGACATCAACATTTGGTATCCTCCTCCATCACTCACCACCTTATTGTTTGAGACAAGGTCTTTCACAGAACCTGCAGCTCATCAGTTGGGCTAGGCTGGCTGCCCAGTGAGCTCCGCCCGTCTTTCCCCCTCCCCTGTCCCTAGCACTGTGGTTATAACACACTATGCCAAGCTTTTACGTGGCTGTTGGGGTTTCAGACTCAAGTCTTCATGTTTGCAGTGTAGGCATTTTACCAACTGAGTCATCTCCTTCCACAGCCCTCCAAATGCTTTGGGTCACGGGAATACCATCCAGGCATTGCCCATAGGAGGTAAGGTACAGGTCCTGTGGGACCCTCTGCTGGCAGAGAATGCATGACCGAGCACCTGACTCTGAGAGAAATCCATTGGAAAAGCTCTGTTTGGGAACGTTTAAAAAATAAGCCAGTGCTGTAGGAGTTTAATAAAACTGGCCTTGTGCCAAGATGGAAAGAGTGTGGTCATCAACCCCAAAGGGAGCTTCAGCTGAGTGGGCTCATTTTCAGATGAAAATCGCCTTCCTGTTTTCCGACTACATCAATGATACAGCGATTTCTTTGATAACTGCCAGTTGTGCACAAGCCAGTCAGCAGAAAAATGAGAGTTTCATTTCTTCTTCAGCTGAGAGAAGGCTCTTGCAAAAGAAAGAAAAAACGAAAGGAGCAAGAAAAAAAGGGTGGGAAAAAATCCATAGCAAAGCTGTATTGTGAAGAATCTGCCCTGCCCACTGGCTTCAGAAAAGCAAGAGGAGTTTGATATCCAGTGGCTTGTCTGCATCCTCATAGTTGTCTCTCCTGGCATGTGTGGCCGCAAGATAGCCTGATGGGCCCCTGTAGTGATTTGATTTCACATAAGCAAACGTAGAGCCCGGCACTGGCCATTTATCACTGGCTTGCTTCTGCTTTGTAAGCTTAAAAGAGCATATCAGTTGATCATCGGAATTCCACTTAGATTTTCTCATGAAACTGCTAGCACATTTTATTTCCTTTGGACAGGGAGAGGAGAGATAACATTCCAAACTTGCAAGAACAAAAGAAAACAACAACAACAAAAAAAATCTTCAAACATTATAACATCCTTCCCTTCACCATTGGGTAAGGCGCTTCAAATTAGGCTGCAGATTTTCTACTGATGTTCAACCAAATCGAAAGTTTGAAGATGTAATAAAATCATCACGTTGCGCCAAGGAAGCTTGGTTACTCATCTTTGCTGACTTTGGGTGCCAACTCTTCCTATTATGTGTGCAAGGTCAGAACAAGGTCAAGCCAGGACTTCTTACTATGGAGTGGTAGAGAAGGGTTGTAGGGAGGTGGAAATTTCGGCTTCTGATCTGGTTCTATCCCAGGTCACAGCTTAGCTTCAGCCTTGTAAACCTGAATATTTTTGTTGACATTAGAGAATGGAAGGGAAATGGGCCAGCTGTCAAATCAATTTACTTATAAGAACTGTTTTGTTGAGTTCCTGAGGCAAGAGAACATCAGCAAGGAGGGACAATACAGGGAGCCAAGGAACAGCTTTGGTCAGGAGAAGTCCAGCGATGAAACAGTTGTAAAAGAGGTTTCAAGGGTCCCCTGGGGAACTCTATAAGTGGATCGTCTGCCAAAGGAGTCCATTCCTGAGTCAAGGGGTCAGGTCTTGCTGTTTGCCCATACCCACTGGCTATCACTTGAAAGCTGCCTGCAGTGAGGCAAGACTTGTTCGCTCCTTAGGGAGGGCAGTTCCCTGGGCAGGGTAGCCAGGAGCAGCCAGCAGCATTCCCCTCAGACAAGGATGGAAGGTCTTCCAAATGACCAGCAACTATTGTGCTAAATGTTACGTGCGTTCATGATTGGCTGCAAAAATGAGGCCCTAGTCAGACAGAAAGGAAGCATGAAGACATCTGGGCAACATGAGGTTAAAGCAATTAGTGGCTAAACTGCAGGATGCTTCTTTATCCTCTTGCCTTGTGCCTCCCCAAGCCAGATCCTCTGTCTCAGGAGCGTTCTTCAACAATTTCATCTACCATGAATCAGCTGCTTTTGCAGAACCTTTAAGACACTTGTACTTGAACACTGCTTTGTCAATCAGCAAAGGGCAACATAATTCAATTTTAAGAATATAGACCCCCCGAAACCAAACAGACATTGATTCAAACCCCAACACTTGTGGGGCCATGTGCAGAGGACTTAGCATTTCTTAGTTTCAAATATTTCATTCATAAAACATGACTGACGACATCGATCTCATGGGGTCGAGGCAAGGAATAACCAACCTGGTATGGTAAATGCAAAGGGCGCAGTGCATTCTGGCAGTTAACTATGAAAATGATATCAATTTAATATTAAAGACATTGCGTTGGCCACCTAGCCATGTCTTCCAAACTCGGTACATTTGCATTGCTTGGGTGCCGGATGCAGGTGGACCTTGCCTGAGATGGGTCAAATTTTCCTCACAATGCTCAGACTCGTCAACGGCACACTCTTCTGTCTCAGCTTCTCTTTACACATAGAGGACATGCCGAGATGGAGTTGTCTTATGTTAAGTGATCTAAAACCAGAGATGGGACTGATGATTTATTTGGTCACTCTGCCTTTTTGACTTTCTTCATTACTTCTGTCTCAGGAGCAAATGCTATAATTTGCACAGAGCAATGGCCCTGTGGGAGTACAGACATCACGGGGCAGTGATGACGTCATCAGGAGATGTGAAGACCACAGGTGGGCTGCTGTTTTTATAACTTGCTTCTTTTACTAATCCTAACATTCTCTTTAGATGTTTAAAATATATACTATATAAATATATAGAG
Source organism: Ondatra zibethicus (assembly GCA_004026605.1). Taxonomy (NCBI): domain Eukaryota; kingdom Metazoa; phylum Chordata; class Mammalia; order Rodentia; family Cricetidae; genus Ondatra; species Ondatra zibethicus. The sequence goes on along the minus strand of PVIU01002457.1, from coordinate 113,884 downwards.
AACTATCAGAATAAAAATATACATACATGTAAATTAGCATGTAAGTTTGCATATGTATATATAGTCAACATTCACCAAGGACATATATATATATATATATAATATTTTTTTACTTAACATCAAAATAAGTTTTTTCCATGGTAAATATTTACTAAAGTGGAGACCAGGGCAGTATGATGTTCTTTATATTAACTTCAACAGAAATCAGTATCTACTTATTGTACTCCCAAGAGCCAAAGCAGGCATTCTACCATTTTATACATTTTAGTTCTAAAATTAGATGAAAATCCAAGTGTTAGATTTCATGGATACCATGTACTCCCAAGCTCTTTCTACAAAATATTCAATAAAGTGAAACATTTCTTGCATCTTTTGCCTCTCTCACAAGCCGGAAGCTGCTTCTCCAAAGAGCATTAGAAGGAGGTTAAAGGTAAGAAGGAGCTGCTAAAGGAGTTCTCCAGAAAGATTCTAACCTACTGTCATGATAGAAGAAATACCAGCCGGGAGTCAGCAAACACACTCCCATGAGAGTGAGCCACTGTTTCCGACAGCCTTAGCCAGCTGGTCCGGGAGCAGTTTGGGTGAATCCACAGGTCAGAGCAGGAAAGGAAACAGGGAAAGAAATATGCCAGTGGGGCTCCGGAGCCTGGGCTGGGTTGGGAAGCCAGAGGTGTGTGGGGACTGTCACATGTGTGTGCATCACTGTGTGCGCACAACTATGGCCCTTTGTGAAGACCTGGAGTTAGTTCATCTCCTGGTACATGGAACCGCTGAAGAAACGGATGGATTTTACATCAGCCTAGTTTTTATTTTTTAAATGATTGAAGTACTACTTGGCCATAACAAAAAGGAAAACATTCAAAGGAATTTATAACAAAAAGTGGAGTTTCTTGTTGCTCTGACCACCATGTTCACCTCTAGTAGCAACGACCATCTCTAGTTTATGCACTTTCCAGGAACGTTCTCTGTGTGTGCACATATATAATAGTAGCATGCACATACACATCTCTACATGAACATACACATATACCCACTCAAGTGTGAACATGCTGTGCACCCTGTTCTCTTCCACCCTTGTTTTCCTCATCTTGTACAGATTTCCTTATCATGTTACACAAATCTATCTCATTTTCCCAGACAAAGGCACAATACCCTTAGTATCTCGTCACATAAGTGTAACATAGGTTCTTTCATCTTCTTCCAATGGTGACCATTTGCTGTGTTTGCCTTTTCAAAAAACTTAATGATAAATGCCTTTGCTGTGCTTCAGGGGTATGTTGAACAGGTCAGTGGAAATGGTGTCTCCCAACAATGTGGACCACATCCAAGTGTGTCTGCAATATAAAACACCAGAAGACCAATCACTGGGGCAAAGGCTGTGCTCAGTGCACATTCTTATATTTAATTTCTTCAACGTTGATGGTGTTAACGTGGATCAATTACTGAATTATCTGAGAGTTTATCTAGAGAAATAGAACCAATGAGAGAAACACACACACACACGTGCACACACGAACGAGCATGCACACACACACACACACACGCACGTGTGTGCACGCATGCGCGTACACACACACACACACACACACACACACACACACACTGTAAGGAATTGGTTCACATAATTATGGAGGCTGAGAAGTCCCACCATTGTCAGTCAGCAAGCTGAATACCCAGGAGAGCCTGTGATACAGATCTTGTCTGAGAATTAGTGTAGTTGGTTGCAAAAAGTCTAGTCTGAGGTCAAAGCCAAGTCCAAAAGCAAGATAAAATCAACATCCCAGACTGAAGTCAGCCAAGAGGAGAACAGGACTCATTATTCGGCATATTGTTCCATGAAGATTCCCATGGTCTGGAGAGGGCCCACCTGCAGTGCAGAAAGCGCAGTGTTATAGTCTCCTGATTCCAATGTTCCTTTAATTCAGAAACACCCTCCCAGCCACACCCAGAATAACACTTAGCCAAGGCACCTTGTCAAGCTGACATGAAACCATTGCAGTTATTCTTCCAAACCTTCGGAAGAGAACAGGTTCTGCCTCTCTACTACACCCAGCTTAGGGCCCGAACAGAACCTGTCCCTCTGCCCTGCTGCCTAAATGAGAGCTCCGCTTCCCAGAGACCTGAGCATCCTGGGTTTAGGTTTAGGCTCTTGGTCTTTGGAAACTACAAGACTTTTGAAACACTTGTGAATATTTTAAAGCAGTGTCATACCCCAGCTGTTGGCCCACTGCTGCCTTTGAAAAGTCAGAGTCAACCTGGCTTTGGCATGTGTAATCATGCAAACGCTGATGGTCATTTTGTATCCAAAGGCTTTGAGATCAAGCCTTTAGGGACATTCTGAGTTGTGTCTCTCAGCTTTTAGTTAATCGGCAGATTGCAAATGCATCCTTGATGAGTGTTAGTCCTCTAATGCTCATCCAATTTCATTTACAAATGAAATGAGCAGCCTTTGATCACCAACTTTTTGCAAAACTCTACCATACTCTGTCCAATCTGCTGCTTCCGTTATACTCTGAGAGCAGTAGCTGCACCAGAGACAGCTTGACCTTACCGTGAGAAATAGCATTTTATCACGAAACTTGGCAAGGCCTTCAATTTCCTCCCATCTAATATCTGTCAGTCATTCTCATTGTCCAGGAAACATTTTCTCCACTCTCCATGTGAAAGCTGTTATCTCTCGTGCCAGATACAACTTCTCTGGGACCAGATCATCCTCATCCCGTAGCTCAATCATGTTGCATGTCTGGATCCCTGTGGAAAACCAATTGTGTTCTTCAAAGTCTGCAGGCTGCAAAGTCTGTGGTGCAATACAAAGATGCTGGGTCCCCCACATATACCATTAAGTCAATCTCCACTCCTCTTAAACTGTGTGCCAATCACTCTGACCCTGTCAGACTCAGTGGGCATAACATAGAAGTTGAAATGAAAGAAACGGGTCCTATTTACTGAATCGTCTTGCTGAGCTCTGTATAATTATATAACCCCTTTCCATAAAGACAACCAGTTGACTTGGATTGATACAGTAAGAACCAGCAAGCTCATGAGTGCCAGAGCTGGTGCAGGAAAGCACTGCTCTATTAATTAATTTTACCAAAGTATAATTTGCATATTAGTACAAAGCTGAAGTGACTAGTTAATGGGTTTTAATAAATGTATCTGTCTATGCAATCACAGTACAGGACATTTCTTACATGCTATCTCTCCCCGGAAAGTGGCTCTTTGATCCCTGATTAGTGCTTTTCTCCCGGACTGATCCAGCACCAAGGAGTACGCACAGCATTGTTGGTGAAGAGGCCATGCTGAAAAGAGAGTAGCTGGTTCCAGACAGCACCTAAGTAGTTTCTTGGCGCCAATATCTGCAGTTATTAAAGGACATGAACAAGGAGACAGTGTGTTTAAAAAGTTTCTTAATTGCATTTATTTATTTCTGTGTGTACGGATATGGGGCTGTGTGCATGCATGCCACTTTGTGCAGTGGCAGTCAGAGGACAGCTTGCACTAGTCAGTTCTTTCCTTCTACCACGTGGCTTCCAGGGCTTGAAGTCAGGTTACTGGTCTTGGCAGCAAGCGACTTTACCCTCTGGGCCACCTCAATGGCCTAAAGACCTCGATTATAAAGGTGACAAATCTGCCTTTGGGTCCCCGCGTCCCCTGTTCTGGGATCTTTCTGTCTGGTCTATGAGATGTTATGAGAACCATAGTAAAAGCTTGTGACTATTGCAGACAAGCACACCTGCCCTTGCCCGGATCTAGGACAATCCATGGCGTCAGTGAGATGGGGGAGGTAGATTGGTGTGGCAAAGCAATTATAGGCAATCACAACGTGACATCTGGGCTGCAGTGCATAACAATAACAGAAAAAGGAAAAGAGTCCTCATCACCCGTTTAGAAATGAATCAAAATAGGAACCTTGGGCTTGCTAACTGGTAAGGTGTCCTCTTTCCCAAGCACAAGTGGGGCTGTTCTATTCCGAGAGTGTGAAGGAAGTGCCTTTGCTTAGGCCGTGCGGTCTGAGAGGGCACTTCGAGTTTCATTCAGTTGTAACATGTAATTTTATGCACCTTTGCTTCTCATCTGACTTGAGAGTTTGCTCTGATATTCTTTTTGAAACTGTCCTCTTAGTAAGTAAGGATGCCCCTGTAGTACCATCTAGGAGATAATAAGAAATGAAAGCAGTTGAACTGAAAGAAAGAAAGCTAAGCCCACACATATGATCCTGAACAGGTATCTCTTTGCAGGGCATATGAAGGCATAGGCAGAACAGTTGAGAACTTTCTCTCTGTGTGGTTTACTGGGCACAGAGCCTTTTCCTCTTTGCTTTGGATCCGCTGAGAGAGACACTTCTGGGCGAGGAACCAGAGTGAAGTCCTTAGTTCTGTTGGCAACACACCAAACACAGAATGACCTTGGCCAACACTCGGCAATATTTCTGGAAATGCCTTAGTCATTTCTGAGCTGGGCTGAGTCCAGAGACAAACCTAACTCTGACGCTTGGAAATCCTGAGGCTCAATAGACTTGATTGGCTTGACTGCTGGTGAACTCCCACACGGACCTCTCATATTTTAAAGCAAGGCATCTAAGGTCGGAAGACCAAGTCTTCACCAAGGCAGATCATATAGCAAGCAATTTCACAGGCAACCAAACAATGAAGGCTTTGAGGAGTTTCTGGGCTATTGACGTCTGTGCCCATTTGTGGTTTTGCCTGGCTGGTGAGGCACAGAATCGTACACCTTTGCCTCAATAGTTTTAGCCTTTCTTGGCCCAGGAATGTCAAGAAACGGTGATCCTCAGAACCCAAGAGAAGCAGAGGTGCTGGGTCAAGTTGTGTTTGTTCAGTCAGGCATCAGGAGACAAAACCGAGTCTTGGGAGGTGGCTGCTATATATGAGGCTCAGATCTAAATGACCTCCTAATCAAACCATTGACCCAAGGAGTCACTATGAGCTCCAGTTCTGACTGGGCAAGAGAACTCTGTATCTCAGTCTCAAGAGTGAGTGCTTATTCTCAAAAGGCCTTGGGCTAGGGACGTAGCTCTGAGGGAGAACATGGGAATCGCACATAGGCCAAGTCCATGGGTTTGATCCCAAGAATGGCAGCGAATTTTAAAATTTTTTCCCAAACCTTTCCATAGTTTTTCAAGCTAAGAATATTCACTTTTTTGGCATAGTAACATCTGAAAATGTCCATTTAGGACCAATTCTTTATTTTGATTTCTCCACTAAATTTTTGTTTCATGGAGTTCATGGCACAAAGGCACAGGATCAGTCGACTCTCCTGATGCCAAGCCTTGCCCATCTGGTCCACTTGGCTGCAGTCACCTCCCTCTCATGATATCATTGCTTGAAAAAGCTATCAACCCTTGAGTTTCAAGCAATCTTTAGATGCCAAACAACTCATACAGGGGCACCGGGAGATCTATTTTCTTTCTAGATTCCAAATCGTGCATACCCCACCCCCCCCCAACAAACTGAGTGTTTATTTCCTCTTAAAAACACTTGTTTGTGCTCTAGTTGTCCCGTGGAAAGATAACACTGGATGCTTACTTGGAAATGAACATAAAGTCTGTGGCCCACCTATAAGTGGCAGTGGTTTTTGGGTATCATTTTATGTTCCCTATTTCAAGGGACACTTCACCATCTGATGTCCATCGTTGGGCATCTAGATCACATGGAAATCTCACTAATTCTGAGAAATGAAAATGCAGCATCAAATCCGGATAAATTCCAAGCAGCATTTGTCCTATTTTTAGTATATGTTCTAATACTTCTTGATAATTTTATAAAATATGTAAAAGGCTTTCATTTATTCTTCAAAGTCTTTGTTTATTATGTACTTAAAAAAATCAAGACAAAATACAAAAGAGTGTAAAGTGTAAGAAACAGCCTATATCCATGGGTTTTATTTTAAATAAAAAAAATAAGATATTACAGATTCGAGGAAGCTCCTCCTTATTTACCATTCTGCCACATTGGCTGGAGACAGCTAAGGCTCCGAATGCAGCATGTATTCTTAACACATTTGTGAATCCTGTTTTCATGTATCGTTACATATCAAAAGACACTATACTATGAGTGTGTTTTAAGTGGTCCCAGGAAACACATATTTTTGCACCTCTTATCTCAAAGGCTTCTTTTGTGATATTGCCTAATATTTTGGCACACATATATAGCATGCATTATCAAACCCAGACTCTTGTCCCACCATCCCCTTCCCAACTTCCAGCAGTCACGAGTCCATACTTGTGCCTACCCTTTTGTAGCACCTACATAGAGCAAGACTTTGATACTTGTCTTCCCGAATCTGCCTCCTCTTGCTCCATACAGTGTCTTCCCATTCCATGCATTTTGCCACAAGTGACAGTTTCATTCTTTATGGCTAAACAATATCCCTTTGTACATGTATGTTTCACAGTGCATCTACTAACGTGCAGGTAGACACTTAGGCTAACTCCATATCTTACTTGTTGTGAGCAGTGCTATTGTTCCCGAATTCCATTTTTCATTTTGACTTTTTATTCTGTCCTGCAGAAGCTTCTCTTGCAAGAATCCTTTGGGTGGGAGTCAGCTAACTCTCTTGGGCTTTAGATATAGTGAAATGTATTTATACTCCCTTTAATCTTGCACAGTGACTTACCTGAAGCTAAAGTTCCATCCTGTCTATCTTCCTCCCAAACACTTTGAACAGGTTCCATCTTCACCTGGCACTTGCTGCTTCCAAGGAGGTCTGTTGTCTATCCAAACACATGACTTCTCTTTGGATCTGTTGTGCTTTCTTTTTATGTGTGTTTCAGGAAGAACTCCTAATCGCTTGTCAATAAAATGTATCTGTGTTGAGAAATGCTTTTATCCTGATCATGACTCTGTGATTTTTATGGATTTTGTAAAAAATCTTAGGTGTTTTCTTTGGTTTTGAGAACCTCTCACGCATTCTCTCTCCTGTGTACTGGATTCTGACTGTAATAAATGGCTCCATCCTGCCTCTACCCTCCACGTCTCTCACTCTTATCTTGATGTCCTTGTCAATCTGTGCTCTGTGGCCACGTGCTGCTTCTCTTTTCATATTTCAGTGAGTTCACTTCCATTTCTCCCATTTCTCTTGGTTCCTTTTCAAGTCCTACTGTAACTGCTGCACGTTCTCCTCTTGGGCTAATTTGTATTCTTTCTTTTTGCAATGAAGACACTATCTTAGAAGCATTCTAAGCTATGCTATTCCTTGTCTCAAATGCCATACACCTCACATTATAAGAAAATTGGCAGTGTCTTTTTAAAGGATACAGATTAATCTTTATTATCAAGTTAAAACTACTTTTGTTTTGTCTGTTTTGTTCTGGTTTTTAATCTGTCACAAGGAAACAAGGCAGAAGCTCAGGTCCCTGTGAGGATATGGCAATCAAGCTTATGGTCTAAGCCAGAATCAGAAAGAAGGATTGCCATTAGCCGGGAGAAGGCAGCTGCAAGCCCACCATTGCAAGGTCTTGGTCATAGGCAGGCCTAGCTGCATTATGTGTGGTCTCCAGAACCACCCCTGGCCCCACACCTGCTCTTGTTGCTATTGCGAGATTCCTAACAAGCTTGAAACCAAGGGCTCTTTTTCTTTTTGGAAATTGTGTAGCTGGTCCTATACTAAGGGAAGTCTAGAGGAGACAGGAAGAGGAAATAGAAGACAGACTGAATTGTGATACCATGGCATTGTGGGTGGAAGGGATATAGAAGCAGGGGTGACCCCGAGTGAGACTTTGGGTTTCCACTCTCCTGGCAGAGCAAGAAAGAGTATTTTGTGTGAATTAAGAAGAACACGGAAGGAGGTGTCCTTTGGTTTCATGGAAGAATTTGGATTCTTGAAGAGGAATTTGATTTCCTCTCCACCACAAGCAGACATATAAAAGAATCCAATAAACTCTTAAAATAAGAACATTCATAAGAATATTATTTTCAAAGAGTTATGGAATAGTAGAATTTTAAACTTACATTAGACTCAAGTAAATAAAACATAATGTAAAGAAATTTCTATTAATGGATCTGGTTTTCATCAATAGTTCCATTCATTTACAGGTAGGATGAAAAACCAAAACTTTAAGTCAGATCCAATAAACTTGGCCTCATGCAAACATCTCCCTTAGGTTTAATTTTCATCCTTTTGATTTGGACCTGCCTAGTTCTCCACATCTCTCGTGTGTCCTGTGTTCTCCAAGGTGGTACATCAGTTCTGGAAGGATATAGCAGTATGGTCACGTGGTGATGGATGAAGGCAGGAAGTCTCCGTTTTCACAGGGCTCTGGATCCTCATTGGCTTCTACCATAAGAGAAATCTGTGGTTGCCTAGTCCACTTATTACTCTGGTAAACACTTGTCCTTATGCTGCAATGAATTGCATGTCTCTGAGGTAGTATGGTTTGCTAGCTGAGCCTCAGTTTATATCTAAGCTGCCCTACTGCTTCTCATGATCCCTATCTCCCTCCATTCTCTAGAACACCAGGGCTGTCCTTGTAGCTTCTGGGGTAGAGCACCTTGTTCTTGCCAATACATGTAACATGAAGGGCCTGCTTACTGGGGTTTCTGTCCTGCCCAGTTCCCACAGCTGTTTAGCCCCAAAGAAAATCACACAGAGGTCTCCAGAAGATTATAAACTGATTGGCCCATTAACTCAGGCTTCTTATTAGCTCTTGTAGCTTATATTAACCCATTATTCTTATCTATGTTAGCCACGTGGCTCAGTATCTTTTTCAGCGGGGCAGGTCACATCCTGCTTCTTCGGTGGTCTGGGCAGGAATGGGGAGGAATGGGCTTCCTCCTTCCCAGCATTCTCCTGTTCTCATTGCCCAACCTTTACTTCCTGTCTGGTTGTCCCACCTATACTTCCTGCCTGGCCAATCAGCATTTATTTAAAACATGATTGACAGAATGCAGACAATTCTCCCGCACCAAATACAGGTCCAAAAGAAAGAATATGGACTCCAGTGCCCCTGCTTTCCAGATAGATCTAAGGCTAGTAACTAACACATAAGGCTTCTGTGATGTCGCATTCTGTCCCAGTAATGGGTTGCTTATTTCTTCCATTCTGGCACTTCATGGTAGCTTCTCCATTTTCCTTTTCAGACATAGTTTGAAGTATGTCCCCACCCTTATCTTATTAATCATTTTCCATTTTGTCTTGAAGGGCTGGAATCTAAATTCTGCTAGTAACATATGCTAAAACCCTCTTTCCCAGGGGTTAACACTAGTCACTTAACCCTTTATTAGAAATGAGGGTCTGACCCTTAGGGAGTCACTCTCCTTTCCTGCACTGTGTAGCTGTGTGCAATGAAGAAAAATGCTAGAGATGCTGGCAGTCATTTTGGATTATGACCATGAAGACAAAGAACCTCCGTCCTTGATGACATTTTGAAGGCACTGTATTAGCCCTAGATGGCCTACTTTTGAACTCTGTTATGGCGAGAAAGAAGTAAGTTTCAATTTGTATTAGTTTTCTGTCACTGTGGCCAAGCACCCTTAAGAGAAAGCTTTATTTCAGCTCATGGTTTCAGAGGTTTGAGCCATAGTCTGCTACGTCATTGCATTTGAGCCTGTGGACAGAAGAACATCACAGGGGGAGCACATGGCCGAAGAAACTACTTATCTCACGGCAGCCAGGAGGCAGAGAGATAGAGAAAGGGACTAGGTTCCAATAGCCCTTTCAAGTGCATGTCCCGAATATCCCAACTTCCTTCCCTTAGCCCCACCTCCTAGAAGTCCCACTGCCTCATCATCGTGCTGCAGGATGATGATATAGATATAGATGTTTCTGTCACTTCTAGAGTTTTGGAAGTTGCTTACTTCTTGTTTACTTAGGTAATATTATATCCTTCTGGAGTCTTTGATGGAGTTAAAGGATGGATAGTTATAATTATAGTTTTCCTTAGTTATGATAAAAGATAAAGTAGATATAAATATGGTAACTGTAATTCTTGCTTGATAACTGTTTTGTTATATGTAATTTTACTATGTTAAAGTAAAAGCCTTTCTTTTTTGTTTAAACAGAAAAAGGGGAAATGGTGTAGGAGATTCTTCTGTATTTGTGTTGCTTTCATTGGTGAATAAAGAAAACTGCCTTGGCCTTTTGATAGGGCAGAAATCAGGTAGGCGGAGTAGACAAAACAAAATGCTGGGAAGAAGGCAGTGTGGCAGACGCCATGTTTCTCCTGTCTGAGATGGATGCTGGTTAAACTCATGCTGGTAAGCCACAGTCAAGTGGCGATACACATTAATGGAGATGGGTTAAACAAATATGTGAAAGTTAGCCAATAAGAGGCTAAAACTAATGGGCCAGGCAGTAATTTAATTAATACAATTTCCGTGTGTTTATTTTGGGGCTTAAGCTAGTCGGGCGGCTGGGAGCTGGGCAGCCGGGACCAAAAGCAGGCTCTCCTCCTTACTACAGGATGAGGCCAAGACTCTAGCACACAGCCTTCAGCCACACTCCTGAAAGGTAGCACTACCTATGATTATCTGGACTTCTGTGTTTAAGACTTATTTGTTATTTTATGTGTGTGGGTGGGGTGCTTTACCTTTGTATGTACAGTGTACCACATGCATGCAGTATCCACAGAGGCCAAAAGAGGGCATCATATCTCCTGAAACTGGAGCTGTACACGGTTTGTGCCACTATGTGAGCGCTGGAAATCAAACCCAGGTCTTCTAGAGAAGAGCAGACAGCACTCTTAACTGCTGAGCCATTGTTGAAACTCCCTGAAATTCTACTTATTTGTTTCTAAACTAAAGAAGTGTTTTAAATTGACAGACAAAATTGTATTTATTGTGTGAAGCACATGTTTAAAAATACATATATTGTGAAACAGCTAAACCTGCTTAGTTAACAGGCATTGCCTCCCAGAGGTCTAAGCTTTGTAGTAAGACCATTTAAAATGTGTTCTTAGTGTGCATGGGGGACTGTAATATATTGTTCTGACCACAGTTCCCACATCACACCACAGAGCTTTCTAACCTATTCCTGCTCTCTAATGTATTCTCGTATTCTTCAGCCAGCATTGCTTTCTTTTGCATACGCAGACGAACCCAACTTTGGCACAGATACTTAGGCTTATGCTGACTGCTGCTTGGATTAGCGCGGCTGCACCTAACATATTCATTCAGGCTCATTTGCCTGAGGTACTTCAGAAATCTAGAATTTCTTTTATTGTTGCTGTTGTTTCGAGACAAGGCCTCACTGTGTAGCCCTAGCTGTCTGGAACTCGCTCGGCAGACCAGGCTGGCCTCGAACTTACAGAGATCCGCTTGCCTCTGCCTCCTCAGTACTGGGATTAAAGGTGTTTGCCATCATGACCAGTTTGTTTTCTTTATTTTTTGCTTATTTTTTTTCTTTTTTCAGTACTGTAGACTATCTTAAGGTGAATGATAAAAGATTTAGGAACATTTCACATTATTTTTGAAGTATTTTTCTTTATTTTGGAATGCATTCTCTGTGGAGAGCCTTCTGACCCATGAGCACCTGAGGTGAGACGGTACATGGTAAAAGTGCCGAACACTCCATCAGCAGTTCGTGCTACAAGAATGGCTAATGAGCCACGCTGAAACGTAATTAAAGGCAAAACCCACAAACGGCTATGTTTCAAGTTTGCCAGGTAGTTAGTCTCTAAGACTTTCATTAGGACTAAGCTGCAAATACACCAAAACACACACCAAAAAACCTACCGCAGAGGTGATCCCTTTACCTGATTCTCACGCAGTCAGTATGATCTGAGAGATGGCTAGTGGTAGTGGATGGTGTAAGATCACACTTAAGAGAACACAAACGTCCGTCGGGAAGTGTGGATTCTTACACTTCACTTTGTATGCGATTTGCATACACACCATGTTTCCATTCTCTAGTTATTCTGATCCAGCTGGTCTGAAGTTGGGACCAGGAACATGCTTCATACCAGGTATATCACTATGAGAAGGGATCCATATGCTTTAAAGACCTTTTCAACTATGCCAGGAGACCCCTTTGGTTAGCAAAGCTTGATGTCTTCGGGCTTTCTCCAGAGGTGTTGGCCAAGGATGGGCACAGAGGCAGAGCAGAGACAGACAGTTCTGCATCATTCCATCAGTGCATTGACATCTTGTGATTCTGGATGTAAAGCAATGGCCACCCTTATGAATAATGGATATGATATTTTAGGGATTATTTAATGTATTTTTTATTCTCTTTAGATCAAGATGCCATATGGCTCCCTATCCTTTTAATCAATGAATTTCAATGCTTCAGGGGCAGGACAGTCACTGGCTAGAACACCAAAGTCATCGCCCAGCTTTGACTGTCAAATGAAGCTTTTTATGTATCGTATCCCCAGGGGGAAAGAGCTGTTGAAAGCCAGGCTGCATCAAGAGAGAAAAAGAATTTCAAAATTTCCAACGCCCCCTTCATATATCATTCATTTCTAATCTTATTGGATTCCTATTAGAAAATGAAGCCTATAAAAGCTCCACTCTTCATATTTTCTTGAGCTCTTCTTTTGCAGGCAAGTACAAGATGCATTCGTGTTGGGTGTCTTTCCATCACTGAATGTCAAGTTCTCTCACTGTTAAAGCAAGGAGGCTGAGTGTAGTCTCCAGCTCTTCTGTGTCTGTATTTATTTTCTGCCTTCTGGATCTCACTGCTTTGAAAGAAATATCCCAGACCCCTTTGAATTTTATTCATTCTTTTAGAATGCTGAATATTCTTTTTGAATTTAACTTCATTTTTATCAAAGCAATATTCTTTTGTAGTTAAATTGCTCTCTGATGCTTAAAACAACAAGAAGAAACAAAATACCCTCCCCGAAATACCAACCACATAGTCCCCTGTCCCATATCTTCGCTTCTTCAAGTCCTCACTCCCCAGAACCAACTACTTTCATCTCTTTTTGCTTTATGTTTTGCTGGTTACCTCTGAGTTTTAAAATTGTATTTAACTTTGGCTTTTAAAAATATAAATGTTATCATTGAACATGTCATTTGATAAATGACTTTGGAAAGAAAATGAAATAAATAACTATATCCAACCTATCATGTTTATTATTAACCAAGGGGGATTTTAAAATCTGAGGGTCCTATTTCTTCCTTTCTAGGCCAAAAGCCCAGTCATGTATTAGTGGCTGTTAGATACAGTATGATGTACTAGATAATATGAAGTACATATCATCCCAGTGAAAATACTCTCATGTTGCCATTCTAATAGAAGAGATACCAAATAAATGTGGGATATACATGTAAAATGATAAGACGTCATGAAGAGAGAAGTAAAGCAAGAAGGTAAACAGTCTAGGAAGGCAAGGCTTCAGATGGTCCATACTTTTAAGTAACATCACTAGAGAGGCACCCAATACCAAAGAAAGAGCTGGACAGATGCCTGTCATCACTGGGAACCCCGGAAGAAAAGCAGAGAGATGGACAGATGGTGACAGGAAAGAAGGCCAGAGAGCTCAGATAAGGCCCTCGGTGGGAAGGGATGAGAATACACTGGCATTTACCCTTAAGATGGAAGCTTAAACAAAGGACTGATCTAATTCAACACTCTTTTAACCTGCTGTATTGAGAACAGACTGAAGGGAGAAAGGTTGAAAGCTGGAGACTGGTGGCTAGTGTCGCAATCCAAATAAGGCACAAGCAGGATTTGGACCACAATGCCAAGGTAAACGCAGAGAGAGTGTAGATTCTGGATGCATCTGGAGACAGAGTTCACAGGATTTGCTGATGGGAGGGCCTTGTCAGTTGGAGAGGACAAGAAGGACTATTTATCTTAAGAAGTAGTATAAACGCTACTTCTTGCCATGGGCAAGACTGGGAAAGTGTCTCTTGGGAACGGAGGGTTCAGTATGGAAATGCCGAGTTTGAGATACCTCTAGATTGTGCAAATCAAACTGTGGACTAGACAGATGTTCAAATCTAGAATTCAAAGACATTAAGACTCAAAGAACTTGGGAGTTATTCGCATCAATGATATTTAAAGTCAGGAGACTAGATAAGAACAGCAATGTACTGAGAGATGTAAGAGAGATGAGCACCAGAGAGACCTAAGGATGGAGCTGGACAACTTAGAGGCCAGAGAGTCAAGGAAGCGTAAATAAAGAAGTCAGGAAAACAAAACAAAACAGGATTTCCAGGGACCCCGGTAAAGTATATCAAAGAGAAAATGCATTGAAAGGCTGACATTAAACAGCTGGGGAACTGAGAATTGACAACACATTTAGCCAGAAGGAGGTCATTGGTGGCCTTGAAGAGAGCACTTTCAGTGGAAGGGTGGTGTATGTGCGAGGGAGATGTGGTACCATGGGGGAATGTGGCATGTGAGTAAGGATATATCTTCTTGGGAGTTTTGTTCTAAAGATGTGGAAAGGGGGGTGATCTACAAATGGGAATGGAAAAAGACGTAGGTCCAAGGTAGGAAAGGCATTTCAGGATGCTAAATTTAAAGCCCTCAATGCTGGAGCCAGTGAGGATTCAGTAAACTGTTGTGGGTTTTGTCCTTAGAGAATGGATTGCCTGTGCTCAGCAATGAGAGGGAAGTTAGTATATGTAGACACGGATGTAGCTAGGAGCACTGTAGAATTTATCCATTTACTCCAAAGACATGGAGACAAAGAAAAGGATGTCTCACCCTTGAATTAGATCATCTATCCTTTAACTGGTGAGTGGAAGCCTTCCCCTAGCCACCTCCCTCATGTCTACTTAGCTCAGAAGTCAGATGAGGGCCAGCCACATGGGTCAGTGGGTAAAGGTACTTGCCTCTAAGCCCAGAGACCTGAGTTCAGTCCCCATATCCCATGTGGTGAAAGTTAATCAACTTCTGAAAGCTATCCTTCAACTTTCACATGTCTACACACACACGCACACACACGCACACACATGTGCACGCACACACAGACACATAAACACACACAGAGACACAGACACACAGAGACACACAGACACAGAGACACACAGGCACAGAGACACACAGCCACAGAGAAACACAGCCACAGAGACACACAGACACAGAGACACACAGACACAGAGACACACAGACACAGAGACAGACACAGAGACACACAGACACAGAGACAGACACAGAGACACACAGACACAGAGACACACAGACGCAGTCGTAGGAAGCAAAGGAAAGAGCCAGTTTTCCTCAGTTGATTTGTAATGTATAAGCTTCTCCCAGCGAAAAGACCCTTTGGATTATTCAGAGGGTTAGAAGGTACACATTCCTTCTCTTTCCCAGTGATATTTACACGCTGGCCATGCAAGGAAAAGATAATAGGTTCAGACAAATTATAGCGAAATACCAACCTCCTGCTAATCTAACCCACGAGAATCTTGTGAAGTCACTAATGAGCAAGAAGCAGGGTCACTCACGACAGCTGGCATTAAGGGGGCTCTGAATCTCTGTGAGGTGACCATCAGCAATACAGAAATATGTGTTAAGATCACTCTAGAAAACAGGCCCCCAAAACAAGCTCCCCTTTGTATTTGATTTCTTTGTTTGTTTTGGGATTTTTGTTTGGTGTTTTTGAGACAAGGTCTCACTATGTGTACACCTTGGCTGGCCTAGCATTCACTATGTACACCAGGCTGGCCTCAGGTTTATAGAGAACCACCTGCCTCTGCCACCCCAGTGCTGGAATTAAAAGCTTGCACCACCGCACTGGCACAGCCTATTTTTGAATGAAACTTTCTATGGCTCTCTGGGGATTTGATGGGTTGGGTCGCTTTCCAGTCTTGAACTTTGATTGGGGGCATCAGGGACCCACTGCCCATCAGGTCTCGACCTAAAACTAAATGCCATCGAAGCCTGGGTTCACAGGACCTGCGGGTCAGGGCCACTACAGGTGCTGGAGGATTTTCGCCTTTGTTCAACTCAAGCCAAGATGACTGCAGCTTAGGAGACTCCTGCCTGCTCAAGCAGGGGAGATGGGAAGGCAGAGCACAGTGGCTTTCCCATTGCCCTGAGCAATGGGACTTGTCCCGTTGGAATTGAGGACTTGTCCCCATGGAATGAAGATGGCAGCATTTGAAAAACAGGGACAGCCAGAAGCATGTTAAGTCACGTTTTCATTTTACTAGAAGGCCAGCATGGCAGGTGGTGTCGCCTTAAACGGGAGTCTGGTGGTTTCTGGCTTGGACAGTCATTATTCCTGGTGTCTTAGTCTGTTGGAGCAAATATAAAACAAAATACTCTCAGTGGGGTAGCTTATGAACAGTGGGGTTCATGTCTCGGGGATGGGTTCAAGGCCAAGGTGTTATCAGACTGGATGCCAGATACAGACTTATTTTCTGGTATACAAGAAGTGCCTTCCTGCTCTGTTCTCATATGTGGAAGTGGCATGGGACTTGTCTTTTACAAGGGCACACATCTCTTATGACTTAATAACTTTCCCCAAGTTCTAAGGGATTCCACATTAGGGTTGGGGGTCTCAACATAGAAACCCAAACATTCAGGCCATAGCTCTGAAACTTCTCCCCCAATTCAACCCTAAGTTCCAAAGGGGAGAACAGAGTATAGATTTAAAGCAATAACTATTTATTAAGTATCCACTTTTAACAGAATGGCTGCCACTTTTAACAGAAATGATGAGACTATCAACAGTCTGCACTAGTAGTTTTCAAAATTTTTCATTTTTCTCTCAAAAGTCTATGGCTAAAATGGAAAATGTGATTTAGACGGACAGCATCTGTCTGACTACGCATCAGAATATCCCACAGGGCTTGTTAAACATACGTAGCTTGGTTTCAGTCCGGGGCATTCCAATTCACTATCCCTGAGACAGAGAGTGGACACCCGTGTATTTATTAAGTTATATTGGTGATGCAGATGGACAAACTGATGGATCTCAGTCTTGGAGTCATGTGAAAATAATGAATAATGGGAATGCCCAAAGAACTTATAGTTGCCAGGACCACAGCTTGGGTCAATTGAATCAGAAATTCTAGTTGGGTAAATCCTGCCCATTAAAGAACTCGACCTGGGAGTCTAAGGTTGGGCACTCTGGTTGGTACTATCTTCTAAAGAACTTATCAAAACACACACACCAAACAAAACAAAACAAAACACAAAAAACAAAAACAGTGCCCAGTTCCCCAATGACGTCATTCTGAATCAAGATCTCTTTGCATGGAGGCCCAGGAATGTGTACCCTAGAAAAGCCCACAGGACCTCTGGTGCAGTCAGTTTTCAGAACTGCAGTTCTAGATTAGTAATTCCCATATTTGGTTGCAAGCTAGAGTCATGTGGAATAATTTTAAAAGTACTGACAGCCTGGCCCCTGGCTGCTCTGATTGATCTGGCGGGGTGGCCTGCTGATCATTTCCTAAGTTCTCCAATAGCTTACAAAGCTTGAGAATCATTGGTACCCAGGCCTGCAGCATCCACATCACATTCTGGAAACTTGCTGAAATGCAGATGCCTAGGCCACACCCTAGGCTTGCTGGAGCAGTCCCTGGAGGTGGAAGCCAACAATCTAGTCTTAACAAGCCCTCAGGGGCATTCTGAGCCTCTCTAAGCGCCGAGAACCAGGGGATTCAACCTTGCTCATTAGCACTAATCAATTAGAAAGGATTAATGGATTCCATTAGCTGGCGGACACTTTTCAGTCAAGGGGCTTAGCCCAGGTGCCGCTGGGGAAAGGATGGTAAGATATTACAGAGGCACTCAGTACAAGCCCAGTCTCGGGTTGTGTGGAGTGTATGTGTGAGGAAATGGGAGCTCTGAGGTCCACCACACATGCGTGGCCTCTACTCAAAGAGCCCCAAACATCCATCAGTTAGAAAAACAAACCAAGAGCTTTTTTACAGCCATTCCCTAGGTTCTGGAGAATTAAATACCAGTGACAACTGGTGATGTCCTGTTAAAATTCAGCTTCCTGTGCCGGACACCAGCAGATTCTGCTTCTTTGAACGTGGAGTGGGCACCGGGGAATAAGCATTTTAAACACGCACCCATGCTTCTATGAGTTAGGTGATGGGCAAAGCAATCAGAAAACAAACGAACAACAACCAGAATCTCACAATTTTATGGGAGGAGCTTGGAGGTCCTTCAGATTTTAGCCCACTTTAGCAGCAAAAGGCCAAAGGTCTCCATCAGCAGTATCAAGCCCAGGTCACGGGTATAAAGTCCCAGGGTCGGGCTCAACCTCTCTTATCTGCCCCCGAAGCACGGCTTTGGTGCCAGGCAGAAGAGTCTTTGTCTTGGGCTTTTTCCGTTTCCTTGTAGTATTAATGTCTGGCTTTAAGCCTGCACTGTGGCAACCTTGCCCTGTCTTAGGAAACTTTCCTATAACGAAAAGACCAATTTGCTTCACTTGACCCTGAGCGGCAAATTACTGGGCCACTAGAACCCTCAGGATACTTTTCCTGACCGGTCCAAAACGCTACACATATTTGGCCTCTAGGCGGCGCTAGCCTTCAGGACAACAAGGCTGTTTATGTAACAGATTGGCAGTTTAAGCGGCTGTATAAATGTCATTCTTTAAAAATAAAGAAGAAATCTCGGTTAACTCAAACAGGAGCAAATTAAAAAGTAGAGCGAAACATCTATTTCACGAACACAATTCATCCGCTGTCTCTGCTACTTCAAATTGATACCTTTTCTCCAAACGATAACTGGCACCCTCCCACTGGCTTTAGCTGCGCTGTGACAAAACAACAGATCAATCCACTCACTTCAGTGAAGAAGAAAAACCCAGTCAGTTAGAAGCGGCTTCACGTGACTCATACACCTGGAGACAGAATGATTCGTAAGCCACCAGCTAAAAAAGCCAAGCCACTAAGCCGTGACTGAGGTGTCGAGTTTATCCCCAAAAACGTATTTAGGAAGTTTTGTGTCGAGACCCTCCACTGTCTTAAACTTGATTCTCTCTCCTTGCGAACTTGCCAGGAGGGCCCTTGAAATACCAATTTTCAACAGTCTTAAGGGGATATCTATAACACATAGAGCCTTCTTGTCGCGAGGGCTTTGTGGCCAGTCTGAGATCTCAATGTTAGCTTCAAGATGGAATCACACGGGGGTTTTGGAAAAATCCCAAGGCTCAGACACAACTCAGGCCAATTAAGTAAGGATCTAGAGGTGAATTCCTGGATACAGGGTTCTGAGACTTCACACTTGCTGTTCAGAACACCTTCAGTGGTATAAAAATAAGGGTTTTGAATTTTTATCTTATTTTTGAGACGAAGTCTCTCTATACTGTAGCCCTGGCTGTCCTGGAACTCACTGTGAAAACCAGGTTGGCCTCCAACTCACAGAGCTCCACCTGCCTTTGCTTCCCAAATTCTGGGATCAAAGGCTTACAGAGCGACACTGTACGGCTCTCCTCCCAGGTCGTTCCCCTGAAGCTCGGACTTTGTTCTCTGAGACTCAGTGCAGACAGCAAGGCAGTGCTCATGCGGCCATTTCCCAGTTCTTCCCCCTGGATGGCTCCTTCAGCCATCGTGCTGACTAGTTCCTCATGGGCCAGCCCCGGTATCTTACTCTCTTCAATTCTGGACTTGCCTGAAATACAACAATAGCCACATCTGGACCACAAGTTTGGGGACTTCCTAGACAGTTAAAAATGGCTCGATATACAAGGTACTTCATAAAATGCTCTAATTACTGGTTTACAGATTAATAATGTGGGAGAGTGCATGCCTAGTATCCTAGTTACTTTTCTATTGCTGTGATATAACTTACATGACTAAAACAACTTATAAAAGAAAGCATTTAATTAGGGACTCACGGTTCCAGAGGGTTAGAGTTCTTGACCATTATGGAGAGGAACATGGCAGCAGACAGACAGGCATGGTGCTGAAGAAGTAGCTGAGGCCTCCCTTCCTTATCCACAGGCATGAGACAGAGAAAAAGCTAACTGCAAATGGATTGGACAGTTTAAATCTCAAAGCCCGCCTCCACTGACACACCTCCTCCGAGGCCACACCTCCTAAGCCTTCACAAACAGTTTCACTGACTGGGGACCAAGCTTACAAATATGTGCGCCTATGGGGCCCATTCTCATTCAAACCACCACACCTAGAATGCAGAAGACCCTGGGTTCTGTCCTCGGCACTGCAAGGAGAGAAAAAGGGCCACAGAGAAAGATCTGGGAAGCTGTGTTTTATTAGGTTGAGTTTGGGGACACCGACTGAGTTCATTACCTTCAATATGAATTAGTAACAGACTCTCAAATGATGTGACTTACCCAAAGTCACTCAGTTAACTAGGAGAAGAGCTATGATCAGAATCCTCTGTTATGACTCATGAAAAGAGGTCACACTGTGAATAACCAGATTTTGCGTTTCAAAAAAAATAATTCAAAAAGAGAAACATGGATGTCAGCTTGGCAAACAAAACCCCAAACTCTTCCTTCCTTGTTCCTGTCAGGCATCTTGTCCCAAGAACAAGCGGAGTGACTACTAATACTATCTCCCACGAATCTCCTTGCTCTCTCACTAGCTGGGTATTGGAGAAGCAGCAAAGTTCCCAGGGAAGCTGCACTCGGGTTCTAGCTCCCAATGAAGTACACATTCTATCTGATTTGTGGTGCGGGGCAAGTATTTTCCTCTTCTTTGAGCTTTGGTTTCCTCATCTTTCCAGTGAGGTGATACTTGTCTCACAGCGACAGAGAAGATAATGGTCCAGTTTATAAAGGATGAGAACACACTAGAAAAGGTATAGGATGTGCCGAGTAAACACTCAGCACTGGTCACTACAGCTACCAATTCTTCTCATCAATCAACCAGCATTGCCTGACTTTGTGACGCTGTAGGAAGAGAACCGGAATGAAGGACCAAGGAGAGCTCCATCACGTTACTTTAGTTTGGTCTAAACAAAGCTAATTCAACTTATCAGAGAAAATACCCAGAGGAATTTTTCATTCAATATATTTTTTCTGAGGATAATGGAAATATATATCATCCTAGAGAATGTCTACATGGCCACGGAGATTGATTCTGCATTCACAAGAGATGAAATGGTCTCTGGAGACCCACATCGTCCATGTCACTTAGGAATAACAGACACTTGGGAAGATGGCAACTCTGAGGCACGCAGTGACTCGGCCATGATCTCAGTCCCACGTCTCCTGACCTAGCGATGCTAAGCCACCACTCTTTACTCTTTCTTCTCCATCATCTGCCACTACATAAATTCTCCCGTCAAAAAAACTTATCATCAGTTGTCATAGATGTATTTCAACTCCTTGAATTTCTTGGAGCTGGCCACACACACTATGGCTGTGATGAGGGGAAGATTTCCACATCCTCTTAAATCTGGTTCTGGTGGTAAGGGACTGCAGGGCTTCCTAAAGAGTCAGATCCCCTGAGACAGGGCAAATGGACTCCAGACATTTAGGTTAAGTTAAACCCTACGGCAGTGGTTCTCAACCTTTCTAAATGCTATGACTCTTTAATATAGTTCCTCATTCAGTGGTGAACCCTAATCATGAAATTATTTTGTTGCCACCTTATTCCTGTAATCTTGCCACTGATGTGAACCACAACATAAATATCTGATGTGCAGGGTGTCTGCCATGCCACCCTCGTGAAAGGATGGTTCAACTGTTGAACAGTTGTGACCCACAGGTTGTGACCACTTCCCTAAGCAATACCAAAAGTGACCCCTTTGGATGCCAGGCAACAGCTGGCACTTCTGGTGAGATGCCAGACTGGGCAGGTGGTCAGGAATGGACAGTAGAGCCTCACAACCTCTCTCATTTCTACCCGAGGCTTTGTCTACACAGGAAGTAACATGGAACACAGGTGACACTGGACAGGACCAGCGCAAAAAGCCCTTGGGTGAATAGAGTTGCCAGTTACCTTGATTTGTTGGCTCGGTCAGTTCTGAACAACCAAGGATTTGCTTTAGCTGAACCGTTTGGTTTTACTGTACAAGAGTGGTTGGTCAGTTTCCCGGGGTAACGGGCCTAGGGCTTCATTTGCCTTTGTGGTGTAGACTTTGACCACCACTAGAGGTATTTCTTACACTTCACATTTCTTTCACTGAGAAATTTACACTAAGTTATGCAATAGGAGTGGGCGGAGTGGGGCTCCTCTCCTGAGACCTGTCCTGGTTTTATTTGTATGTTGGATGGAACGGGAGCGACCCCACGACCAGTCATGCTTTTGGAAGTGTGAAGTAGGAAAGAGCCATGGTCACGCCCTCTCTCCCACAGTACTCTTCTGCAGTGTCTTTGTGTGTCCGAATGAATGCTGCCTCATCGGAAGGTGCTGCTGTGGACGGAAGGAGCGAGAAAGGGAAAGGAGAGGGTGGGTGAAGCAGTATGAAGACGCCCACTGTAGAGGCCTCTTGCTCACTGGGCCTGAGCTACTGGCTGTTTGGCATTCACCTAGGTAACCTGTTGCCAGGAGGACAATGACTTCCCCATGACAACACCAGAGCAAGGTCCCAGGCACTGTAAACAGGGCCAGCAAAGTCCGCCCTCAAGTGGGCCTGCTGCTTAATAAGCACACATTAGCACTTGAACAATTTCCAGAAGGCTGGAGGGGGCAGAGGGCACTCGGCTGCTTCCCACCCTCTCCAGCACCTAGCTCCTTGACAACAGCACCTCGTCTGGCCACCCACGCATGAGCTTTTGCTATTGCTTGATTTCGGGGCGCCCTGCTTCTTGTCTCCTCTGCAGCAGGACTGAACGATGTGTCCCCATGGCTTCCTGAGAAGCAGATTTCGAGGCTGCCCAGGGTTTATACTATCTGGATGATCTTTCACGTTCCCCTCGACTCAGTTTCTTCCGCTACAAAAAAAAAATCATTTGTCATTTCTTAAAGCGCAGCCAACTGGCATGGGTCACACTGCTCAGCCACATGGCTCTAACTGAGATGTCTCCAATTCAAATTCACCCCCCTTCTCGAAATTATGAGCAAACATATTGTCTACCTCGTGAAGGACTCACGTTTGTCTCTAAGAATTTAAGACCCTTAAAAGAACCCCTATCCTCCTTCTCCTTATTGAGACCTTCACTTCAGGCCTTGAAGCAACATCCCAGATGAGATTTAAGGAACCCAAGAGATTCGCAATGCAAAACGTTTTTCCCTGGTGTGGCCTGAAATGCCACTTTTCTACAAAGTAGTGTCCAAGCTTTATAACAGTATCATTTATCTTGGAAGAATTTCACCACTCAGATGTGACATTTAGAGTCAAACAGATGGAACGGGATGTCCCCTGTTCTCATCACTACACATCTGTGTCTACGCCAGCCTTTCTCAAAGTTCTGAGGAGAACTAACAGCCCAACCTGAAGAAAAGGTCTCAGGGTCAGCAAGTCTGGGATACAATGGGTTGAGTCATGCTGAACAGATCTCTCTTCTGGACCATTATTCTGGAGCTGAAACTGGGAATGTAGCCCTCAGCAATGGAGGAAAGCCCCCAGGCCAGACAGCACTCTGTTACCTTATCTGCTCAGAAGCCTAGAAATTTCACTCTGTCTTTCAAAAAAAAAAAGCATTAATCAATGATTCTTAAACAAATTAAATTTTCATATGTGTGTGTGCACGAGTGACAATGCTTACACACGAGCTCACCATTGAGCTTCCGGGACCCATCTGTCACCACCTCCCTGGTGCTGGCATTACAAGGATTTACCAAAAGGCTTGGCTTTTGACACGGGTGCTGGAAATCAAACTCTGGTCCTCACGCTTGCTCGGCAAGCGCTTTATAAACTGAGTCATCTCCCAACCCTTCCGTTTCTTGTTTTGTACATGTGCAGGGTTTCATGTAGCTCAGGCTGGCCTTGAACTCCTGAACCTCCTGCTTCTACCTCCCGAGTGCTTTGCAGGCTTTCACTACTATCTGTAACTTCAAATAAAAAATTGAAAGGTCTGGTTTCATAGTTGTAAACTGCAATAATAACACAAGATTATTCTGAAGATTGAGGGAGACAGCTAAAACAATGCAGTGGACACAGATGCCAGGAAGCTATTTCCTCCCGCACAGAACTTCATCCAACCTACTCCTCGCTCATAAGGGGAAGCCACAGGCAGAACATGACCACAGACCCCAGCATCTGTCCCATGCCTTTCCCAGGAGCATCGGGTTCTCTGGCCTCTTTGCTCAGGTTCTCTAAATCTGAAGCTCCTTCTGGGCCAGACCCGCACCTCTGCCCTCATTACATCCCTAATTCTCACCCATTCTTACTCTCAGCTCGCATACCACATCCTCATCCAGCCACCTGTTCAATGACCCCCTCAATGTGACTACTTAATGTCTCCTCCCATGTGTTTCTAAGCGTTATACCTACCGAAAACTGCATGCCCAGTGTTGTCCCACAGAACTAAACCTATTATTGCCCTTTGGGGGGGGCAGGGAGAAAGGAAAACCTCACTGTCAGGACACAACCTGTCCTGTCTAGAGTGAGCCTGATCCCCTGGCAGGTGCCTCCTGCCTCCATACCCTCCCAAGTCTTTGCTTTTGCTATAGCTAGAACTCACTTATTAATTGTGCTAAATACATGCATATTACTTCAGTTACCATTTTAATCTTTAAAAATGATGTGTGTGTGCGCGTGCGCGTGCGTGTGTGTGTGTGTGTGTGTGAGTTTATGATGGTTATGTGCAATGCCCACAGAGGCCAGAAGGGGGCTTCAGATCTAGAAGTTGGAGTTACAAGCCACCTAACATGGGTTCTGGGAACTGAGTTTCCGTACTCTGGAAGAACAGCAAGCGTTCCTAATCACTGAGCAACCTCTCCAGCCCCGTCTGAACCTCGTTGAAGTGCTCAGTACCATCGGAGCACTATGTGCGTTCGTGCTGCAGTACAGCCATCACCACCAGCTCCAGAACATGACACAGTTCTGAGATAAAACCCTGTGCCTCCCCACTAATAACCGCCTCCTCCTCGCTACCCTCTCCCAGCGATCAGAGCTGCAAATCTGACTACCCGAGATGTGTCCTCTCAGCGGAACAGTGCCATGTTTGCCCAACACTGACTATTACTTCCCTTAACATTGTCTTGAAGGCTCATCCAGACTACTTCAAGGCTGACTAATATTCCACTGTGTGGATATACCGCACTTTATGCATCCGCTCACCCATTGAGGGATATGTGGGTTGCTTACACCCTTTCACTATTGTGGCTAACGCAACCGTGAACAGTAGTGGGCAAGCGTCTGTGGGCAAGCTTTGATTTCAATGACATGCTATCACTGTGAGGTCAAAGGCCTCTTTCCACTCGGTATAGCAGCGTCTTGAACTGAGCAGTGCCTTCTTCCCAGCAAGCATCTGCAAACTCACTCAGCTGGCCCCATCTCAGATATCCTCCCTCCTGAGAAATTCGGCAAGCACAGGGCAAGCCCTGGCCCCACGGGGTTTATAAACCCAGGAGGAAACAGGCGCTGCACACTGAAGGGCTACATTTCAATTACTCAAAATTCAGAACAGAGCAAGCTGGCTGTGTACCTGAATATCAGGGTAGATGTACTGGCTGCCTGGTGCTGCAGTAACACATTGTTAGCACCTTAGTGTTGTAGCAATGCATCCCTCTGCGGTTCTAGGAGCTCAAAGTCTAGCATCAGTTTCATCGAGTTCCAATTAAAGAGTCAGCAGGGATGGTTCCTTCTGGAGGCTCTGGGGAGAGAAATGACCTCCTTGTTTTCTTCTTTTTCTTCTAGCTCTTCTAGGAACATCCTGCATTTATCCTAGGGACCTCCTGCACTTATCGGATTGTTACCCCCTCTTTCAAGCTCAAATTGTTAGCCTTGTCTTTACTGTCACTATCACAATGCTTTCTCCTCTGCTTTCTGCTTACACAGACCACTGTGTTTACATCAGGTCGACCAGATAACCCAGTATCCTTATATCACAGTATCTTTAGTGGAATATATTTTTAAAAACTCTTTTCTCATATAACATTACATAATTACAGATTCCAGAGGGCATAGATCTGGGTGGGGTGAAGGTGGGGGTGCTAGGCAAGGTTTCCTGCACAAGTATGGAAGCCGGCCTTGATAGCAGGCAGCACAGGAGAGGTGCATGGGGTGACGTTTTAGGGAGCAGGTAAATGTGTGCTGAGTTCATCACAATCAGAGAGCAGGGAATAATCAAGTAGGAATCGAGAGACAGGTGCCCGAGGCTGTGCTCGCTTACACTCTCCTCATTGTGCCTGCCGGAGCACGTTCCGACATCCACAGCATTCGGTGGTCAATGTGTTGGGCCTTCTGAGTTCATAACAGTGCAGTGGAGAGTGCTGGCGTGCAGGCTGCGCATCTGTGACAGAGCCGATCCTCACTAACGTGCACCAAGCTCTCCAAAATCGGGAATGCCCAGCTCTAGGAACACATACAGAACCAGTTTTCCATTCTTTGTTCCATAGGCATTACACCAAAGCAGAACGACTTTCACAGTGGACAAAGTCAAAACAAAACATGACCTGTATGCAAAATATAACAGAGGAGTTGATTCTAAACCGCAAGTGTCTTGGGTCTCTCTTCCACACAGCGAAGACTGAAGAGGGTGGAGAGAGAGGCACCCTTCTGACGAGAAGAAATCCAGGTGTTTTGCAGGGAAGCAAAGGATCATAGAAGAAGGAAGGACAATTTGAAGATTAAGAAGAGGCCTGGGAAGATGACTCAGTGAGTAAGAGTGCTCACTTTGCAAGTATGAAGACCCAAGTTTGAATCCCAGACCCCGGGTAAAAAGTTGGGTGTGGCTGTGCACCTCAGCACTGCGGAGTGTGGAGACTAGAGATATCACTGATGGCTCCCAGCCTGGCTCCAGCTGCAGTGAGAGACCTTGTCTCAAGATAATAAGGTCTGATGTCCTCCTCTCAGCTCCACATGTGAGAGAGGGTGGGGGTGCACCCATGCCTCTCACATACGCATATGCCACCCCTCCCCCCAAACAGACACTTAAGCAATGTTTTGAGGGACAGGTGGGTAGGAATCTGGAGCACCGCTGAGCGTCTAGCAGGTAGCCCAGTGAAAGCTGAAGTTTCTTCTGAGTTTGCCCAAATGTTCTTGCCTTCCTTAGCACACTGTCCAGCCTTCTCCGCATTGCTTTAGGGGATACGCTCTCCTTTAAAGAGGTTTGCGGGGAGCTTGTCACTCACCAGGAGCGCACAACAGCTCCAGACTAGGTCCTGTGATCGTTTCCAAAGCAAAACACCCAGGAGAAAAGCCTGATGAGGCTTGTGTTCGGAGGCAGGAGGATGCGGAGGCGGCACGCTTGGAATGCCACAGCAGCCAGCTGCTTGCTGGAGGATTTACCAGCTGTGTGGCCAATGCAAATCGGCTTCACATTTCCTAATTCTGTTCCCATAAAGAAAATGAAGGCAAAAGTAACACTCTCCACATCAGGCTATTGCCAGTGAATAAAGTATGTGACATGTTACCCAACACACAGTAAGTCCTCAATAAAGCTTAGCTGCTACAGGGTGCATAAGGTCACAGGGGTCCATCTTCAAGTATTTAAGGAAAGGTAGGAAAAAATGCTAACTCGTGTTAAGCCTTTTTTTTTTCTTTTTTTTTGAACTTGAAACAAATCCCCCAAAGCCAAAACAAATCAAGTGACTTACAGAAAATGGTGCAAAACAGATCAAGTGACTTACAGAAAATGGTGCTTACTGAGTCATTGGCAGGCATCCTGTTTTCTTGCATTTTCCTTAGTGATTTATGTGAATCCTGAAATATGTGTTCATAGTGACCTCAGTCTCTTTATGAGAAGAGATTTCAGAATTGAGATCTGCTGCCAAACGTGTATGTGTGTTTGGGTGTGTGTGTGTGTGGTGACACACTTCAGGAGGACCATCAGTCATGCTAACAGCTACCATGATATATATATATAACCAGAACTCAGGTAGCCTCACAAGACTCTCAGAACACAATCACTGGAGGTGCATAGGTCAGGTGTAATCACTAATCCCATTTTGCTGAGGTTGAAAGAACCTCGGTGCATCTAGGAACACAGGAAATAAGAAGCAAAGTGCCGACTCCACATGTTACACCTTTAGAGAAGCCAGAACCACCATGAAGTGTTTTAAAACATCAGCACACCAGAATGAGTGTTGTCTCTGCCTGTGGTCACTTCTGGGGGCTCTGTGCTATTCTGGAAGCGTGACTTTTACACAAGCATTGCCAGGATGCTTCTCAACTTTGTTCTCACTCTTTCCCTCTCCTCTTTCTCATACACACATTCCCACTGCACAAGCAAGTTTGACCACTCTTGGTTCTCCCCCTTGTCCCAGTTATTCACTGATAGAGGTCCCAAATAACTGTCTCAAAACTCAAATCTGTATTTTTCTGGTGAGGCTTGAGATCAGTGAAGATATCTGAGTAGAATCAGAGCTTCCAGTGATACATCCAAAAGGTTTTGAACCAGAGTAACAGTGTGGGGGGGGGGAGGATGAGAAAAAACAGCGTGTAACTCCCTGGGGGATTTCTTTGAAGGTCATTCCATATTTGGGGCACGAAAGTTCTGCGTTTCTGTACACATGAGGATCTTATCACTATCATTTGTGGTTTTAGGAAGTCACTGAGCAATTCCCTTTCTTTCCCACCCAAGTACAGCAACAGTTGAGAAATGAGACTTGGAAAGGGGACAGATGGAGGCAGAAGTATGACCTCTTTTACTGATGAGCTCTCGGGAAAACCTGATGGCTCTGGCCAAAAGATAACCACCAGCTAAAGTCCAACTCAGGGAACCTCACTCACCGGTGCCAGGCCACCCCCAATTATCACAAGATTTGCCTCCATTCCTACATCCCACAGAGCAGAGACTGGATCAGACAGGCTGGTAGGTGAGAGCGGATTAGGAATGGACAGGGCAGAGGACCTCAAGAGAAAGAGAAAAGGAGAAGGAGGAGAGAGTTGTGTGACTTTCTGGGGAGATACAAACAAACATCTATTTGCTGGGGATAGGACACTGTCTGAGTTAGGATTTCTATTGCTGCACAGAGACCATGGCCACAGCACCTCTTATAAAGGAAAACATTTAATTGAGGTGGTTCACTTACAGTTTCAGTGGTTCAGTCCATTATCATTATGGTGGGAAGCATGGCGGCTGGCAGACACTGGTGCTGGAGAAGTAGCTGAGAGTTTCGAGTAGCAGGAAATGGTCTGATAGTCACACTGAGAGAAGCTTGAGCAAGGGACCTCAAAGCCCATCGCCACAGTGACACACTTCCTCCAACACGGCTGTACCTATTCCAACAAAGCCACACCTCCTAATAGTGCTACTCCCTTTGGGGGACATTTCCTTTCAAATTACCACAGACACTAATGAAAAAAAGTAAAGAAAAAGCTCTGCCCTGTTCTTAGTGAACCAGTGATGCTAATGACGTTTGGGTGAGGGTTTACTTACTCGAGCATGGATGACTCAGGCTGCTGCATCCTGAAATGCCCCAGCATGGATGATAACTCAAGAAAGCTTTATCTTTGGAGGCAAATAGACAGACAGGTTATGTCCTTTCCCCAGCAGGCTTTACTACTTACATAACCTGGGCGAGGGTTATGAATCTTGTAAATTTCAGGAACTTGAGACCTATGAGTTGTTTGTTTTCAACATTCAAAAGGGTTTTCCTCCAGGATAGTGTTCAATTAGAGGAAATTACTACAAAGTGGGTTGGGGGTGTTTGGGACAATCATTAATTCCAGGTCAGCCTGGGCTTATATTGTAAGACTCTGTCTCAAAACAAACCAAAAAAAAAGAAAGAAAGAAAGAAAAAAGAAAAAGAAAATATCAGCAAGATGGTGCAGTGAGTGCAGACACTTGTCACCAAGCCTGACTACCTGGCCTGAGTTCAATACTTAGGAGCTACATGGTAGAAGAGGACTCCTGCATGCACCTACAAAACCAATCAACAATCATAATAAAAAAAATGGGCTGAGAGATGGCACAGTGGTTAGGAGCATTGGCTGCTCCTCCAGAGGACACAGGCTCAAATCCCAGAAAGCATATTGTGGCTAACAATGTCTGTAACCCCATTTCCAAAGACCCTATTCTGCCCTCTACAGGAACTGTATGCACATGCCACATGTACATATATGCTGAGAAAACACATATACACATAAAATAAAAATAAATACTTAAAAGCAAATAACATAATAAAAAAGACAGAAGAAGGAAACCATCCCCAAACAAAGGACAACAATAATGTTTACTTCTTCCCCTGTTAATACTCCCATCAATTAACCTTCGAAATTTCCCCTCTTCTGAGGGAAAGCTAAGACATGAGAGTGACGGAAGAGTATCAGACCTGGGAAAGCCAGGGTTAGTGTGGAGAATTCCCCTTCCATATTTTCCATTTCTGTTTAGCGTGAACACCATCTCCCCAAGGTAGGTGTGAATCTCATATAACAAGAAGGCATAGGAAGAGGGTCATTTCACAGATTCCCGCAGTGGATGGTAATGAAAAGGAACTTTAGTCTGAGAGCAAAGCCCACATGTCTCCAAGCACCAAGAACGATGTTGCATGGTCTGCAAATGAGCCTTGTCAATGTCAGTCACTGAGAGAACAGGTCCCTCTGCCTGGGAAATCCGGACAGGCTTCCTGAGGAACACAGTATTTGCTATGAGATTAGGATGGGATTGGAAAGTCTATGGAAGGACTCTTTGGAGAGTATGTGCACGTGTTTGGGCATGTGCACATGGGTACACACGCGTGTGCGCACACAGACACATGCATACAGCATTAGGAAAGGGAAGGGAAGAGAGTTGTAGGTACAGCACCGAGAATAGAAAGTTGCACAGTACTGCTCTTCTCAACTTGGGTTATGCACGTGGAGTACAAAGGTCTGGCTTGCAGTGTTCAGTGAGCATCTTTCTCAATAGAGAACTGAAGTGAGCAGACAAGAAGCAACAGACCTGAGGTCATAATGCTTGAACCTCGGTGACAAAAAGAGCAATGATGGCCGGGTAGTGGAGGAGCACACCTTTAACCCTAGCACTCACAGTACAGAGGCAGAAGGGTCTCCATAAGTCTGAGGCCAGCCTGGTCTACAAAGTCAGTCCTAGGCCAGCCAGGGCTAAACAATGATACCCTGTCTAAAACAAAAAAATAATAATATATTAGCTATATATATGAAAAGCAGCAAGACTAGTTTGACAGTCATTATCTTTAAGACCGTTCAAGGAGGTATAGTGTTTGACAGAGAGAAGCATTTCTTCCTTTCATCACCCATCCTTTCCTTCACTCCTTCATGCAAGCAATAACTTCTACCGCTCCTCATGATATCCTAGGAGCTGAGAGAATCTAATAGCAACCAAGCACAGACATGACGCCTGCCCTGAAGGAGCCCACAGTTGAGCAAGAAGCCAAAGCCTAAACAATCTAGCAAATGTGACACAGCTGCTGTGGATGACGGCGCCAAGGCAGACACACGTGGTGTCTTGAAATCCCACAACAAATAAGACCCTGCCTGGGCTGCATCAGAAGGAACATCTCCTGAGGAAGCGGCACCTGAGCTGAGATCTGAAGGCAAGTGGGGGCTAACTGCTCTAGGAGAACAAAGAGCTTTGCAGGCAGGGGGACATTCACATAATGGAACAACACACAGCAATAAAGGGAAATGACTCCCTGCTGCAGGCACTACAGTGATGAACCCCGGCAGCATAGTGAGAGGTTATACGCTGTGTGCCCCTTCCCATAAAGTTTGAAAACAAAAAGAAACACATCGTGTAGATAACATAAAGCAATACAAAATAAAGACAAAATGCAGAGTGCTGGCATCTCAGTGAAAGGGTGGAGGGGACAGAACGGAAGATTCACGGAGCAAGTCATAAATTACTGGCGGTATTCCAGGTGATGGGGTTGGATGGGGAGTTCTGGAAACTTCACTGATTTGTTTTTAGTACAGACCTAAAGAAGGCCAGGCACTGGACAACTTATGCTGTACATATAGCAAAAGTTATGATTAAGAACTTTCTGGGTTCCTGGGAAATCTTAAGAGGAAGTGCTATTCTGAGTAATGAGCACTTAAGGACTATGGAGAGAGCTGATAAAGAAAAGTGGAGATAGGGAGGATGGAGGATGGGCAAGGAGGCTGCGAATACGGCTGGACTCTCCATGTGGAAACCCGCAGTCCTTTCCAAGCAATTTTCTTTTTATCTCGAGATAAAGAAATGTTCTTAAGTGACAGTTTCAAAATTTGCATTTTGGAAAAAAATTGCAGTCAATCTGCCTTAAACACAGTGACAGTCTAAGGATAGGCCAAAACAAATGTGGATGGAAAAGCCTTGTCTGGACAAAGGATGGTGAAAGATCAGAATTCTGTGGAGGAAGCAACGGTAGTGGTAGTGATGCAGACGATAAATGGTGATGATGGTGATGATGATATTTAGAAAGTAAAATCTAAGGAATTTAGATCTCTTTGGTCCACATGCTGATAGAGAGGAACCTGTCAATAATAAATCATTGTTTCAGTTTGCCAATAAAGTAGGGGTGGGTGGGAAGGTGAGCAAAAGAGTTCAGTTTAGACTACGCTGAGTTTGAGCTGCGGGCTCAGGTCCCATCTCCTTTTCAGCTTTCTCCAGAAATGGTCCTCTGCTTTCTCTTTTATTCTTTATTGCCTAAAAGACACTTCACAAACTCAAATTCTTTCTGGAGCAAGACAGGTAACCAGGGTGACTGCAGTAGGCTAGGTCAGGGTGGCATTCAGAATGGTGACCTTCAGAGAATAGCGTACCTCAAAAGGGAATGGCTCACATAAGCCCATGTGATGGGAGGGCAAAATGCTGCTAAGTCTTAATGTTTCCAGAGGGAAAAAATAATGAACTTTAGCAATTAAAACACGTGTATACACACACACACGTACACACACACACACACACACACACACACACACACAAGCCATGAGCTAGCTTTCTTCCTCCAGCCCTCCCTCCTTCCCTTCTTCCTCTCTCCCTCCTCTCTCTGTCTCTGTCTCTCTCTCTCAACCATGAGGCCAATACTGTACATAAATAGTATAGATCATTGGCCCGGGATAGTC
Source organism: Ondatra zibethicus (assembly GCA_004026605.1). Lineage (NCBI taxonomy): Eukaryota > Metazoa > Chordata > Mammalia > Rodentia > Cricetidae > Ondatra > Ondatra zibethicus. Next base: position 80,983 of record PVIU01002457.1, on the reverse strand, counting down.
AGATCAGAATTCTGGTTCCAAATCATTACTGAACGATTTTTTTGCTCATCATAGGATTTATCAGAATGCCACTTTTTGAAACAATGAATTCTGGGTCAGAATAAAAACTGCAAGTTGAAAATTAATTATATAGCCAATAACAATATTGTATAGACTTTCAAAATATTTTAAAAGGATTCTCATAGAAGTTTTATGACAATAAAATAGCATTAAAATCAATGAACTATAGCATTATTCATGGGTCCTAGCACTGAGAATTTACCAAAGCATATAGTCAATTTTTAAACATCATTTAAAAGAAGTTTTTATTGTTGTGTTTTTTGTTGAGACGGGGTTTCTCTGTGTAGCTCTGGCTGTCCTAGAACTCCCTCTGTAGACCAGGCTGGCTTTGAACTCACAGAGATCTGCCTGCATTTGCAGGCTGGGATTAAAGGCATGCGCCACCACTGCCCAGCTAAGAGAATTTTAAAGATGTAAAAATCCTCAGGAAAATTGCAAGAACAGACTAATGAATTTGCCCATGCACCCACTTCACAGATTCATAATCATCGGTTTTCATCTGTGGCAGGGGTTTCCCACCACCCTTTTTAAGCCACAAATCTCTTGGCCACCAACATCTCAGCACGCATTCCCTAGGGAGAATGACATTCTGTTATGTAGCCATGAAATCATCCAACACAGGACCAATACAATATCGTTACCTAACACACAGCTAATTTCCACTCTGATTTTATTTTATTTTACTTTTCTGACCAGGACCAGGCAAAGCCACCTAGTGCCCTGGGCAGTGACATATATTTAGCTTCCTCTGATCTGGAGCAGTAACTCCCACTTTTCAGGGCACCAACACTTCTGAAGACTATAAGCCAGGGGTCTTGCAGAATGCCTTGAACTTGAATTCGCTTGACTGTTTCCTCAGGATCAGACTGAGGATGTAGGGACGCTACATATTGTGCCTGTGTCACCTCACTCCAGGTGGCACAAATGCCACTTTGATCAGCGGGCTGCCTGTGTCTGCCAGATTCCCCATCCTACAGGAAGTTTTCCCTTTGCAATCTGCAATTAATCTGTGTGAAGATGGTTTGAGACGCTCACCTGCTTGCCAACATATATTTAAGCAATAATTCTCACATCCATTGAAGACTTATTTCTTTGATTATAACTGTGTGGCTGCCAATGTTTTGTAGGCTATAGCTGTGATTTTGACGCTAACACTTCTCATCACTGGAATCATTATTACCATGGAGGATGTATACTTTTGGGGTTTAAAAAAAAAGGAATTCTGCACTCGTCCACAGGTCACTGTCAGGGAGAGCGTTCTCTTGTCCGTTCGTTTATTTTTATATCTGTGTGGATACCTGGACTCTTTTGGTAGGTGATGTCTTATGACATGTCACTGTGAGCTTGGTGCTAGCATGTCCGTAAACGGCAGTGGGAGCCACTTCTAGCTAGCTGAGTTTCTTTGACTTCATCTAGAAACCAAACTCCAGGCACTAGTGTGCTCATAGCTACTTTATTGGTTGCTTCCTATGGTGGCACAACAAAATACTTGACAAAGCATCGTAAGGAAAGGAGAGTTCATTCCAACTCATGGTTAGGAGTGGAGTCCAGAATGGCAGAGAAAGCGTGGCTACAAGTATATGAGGCTGCTGGTTATTAGGTCACATTGCATCCACAGTCGAGAAGCAAAGAGCGGTGAATGTTCACACTCTGTTAGCTCCCCTTTATATACAGCCCAAGACCCCAGCCCACGGAACAGTCCTGCCCACATTATGGTGGGTCTACTTACTGCAGTTAACTGAATCTAGAAAACCCTCTCACAGACAAGCCCTGAAATTTATATCGAAGGCGAATCCATATCCTGCCAAGCAGATAATTAATATAAAGCATGGTGGATACTGTGTGTTACTTACGCTAGCTGGGTTCAGCAAATAAACGTGTAAATTCAGAGTGGGTCTTGAAAGTCCAGTCCAGTACCAGGGCACTCTTTTCTGCTGCCTCCCACCCCATCATAAAATCCCCTGGGATGGTTCATCTGCTCAACTTGAAGGGACTTAGAATCAACACCTCTGGGTGTGTCTAGGAGTGTGTTTCTAGAAAGGTTTGACTTAGGAGAGCAGCCCCACACTGCATGTGGGCGGCACCATCCCATGGGCTGGGGTCCTGGACTGAATTAGAAGGGAAACTAGGTTTAGCATCAGCATGCATCTCTCTCTGCTTCCTGACTGCGGAGGAAACGCAACCAGGCACCTCACATTCCTGCTGCCATCCCATCCGCACCACGATGGACTTATACTCTTAAACTGTGAGCCAGATTTAGCCCTTCTACTTTGAGCTGATGCTTCGCAGGTATTTGGTGAATAGACTGTGTCCCCTCCTCCCACAGCACACGCAACACAGCATCCTAGGACGCCAAGTCATATTCTCACAGAGGGCATAAATGTTAAAGCACCATTGCTTTCCTCCATTTCGTCCCCATTTCCTAGTGGCTGAGATAATTTATTGTGTTGTACCTTAGTTTCTGAAACGTTTCTACTTACATTTCTCACATTCTAGATGTGCTAGGTTTTCCTAAGCATGACTCTGCAAAGATTTTACTGTGCAGAGGTACTATCTTAATATTACTTATCATCAGTAATACAGGAAACAGCTCCATTGTTTTAAATGAAGCTGACAGGGGACTTGATAATAACTTCCATCTGTTTGATAGCTTAAAGTTTACAGAACACCTCTTTACACGTAACAAGCATTGCTTCAGTCCCTCCTAATGGTTTGCATTTTTTAGGCTCCAGACAGAAGGAACAATAGATAAGTTCAGGGCTACATGGATGTTTCACATAGTAGGAACACGAACTGCTAAGCTTTTCAAAAACGCACTTAGCATCTGTGAGGGATGGAGACAGGTAGCACAGAAAAGCATGAGCGATCCTAAGCAGCAGGTAATCTATAATGTACCAATTTCAACATTTTATTCTTGCCATTGGTATTTCAAAGAAGTTTTGTGTGTTCTTTAGATTGATATTTTAAAAAAGACATTGCTTCCCCAAGACAGTCTGAATGACAAATGCCTCAGAAGCAGTGGCTCTTAAATGTGCCTGCATGTAGGATCTCTTGGGGAGATGGAAGTGGCTGACTCCAACAGCACTGACAACAGACGCTGTAGACCAGTGGTCCTCAACCTCCTTGATGCTGCGATCCTTTAGTACAGGCCCTCATGCCGTGGTGGTCCCCAACCATAAAATTATTTTAGTTGCTATTTCATGACTGCAATTTGTTACTGTTAGGAATTGAAATGTAAATATCTAATATGCAGATGGTCGTATGTGTCCCTCTCACCCCGTGAAAGGGTTATTCACTCCCCAAAGGAGTTGAGAACCACTGGTGTAGGGTAAACATCTAAGCTTTAAGGTCACTCCACTAAGCAGTCACTGCTGGGTGAGGAAAGGTCTAAAGCCTGGTGAAGGTAACTTGCTCACAGGCTAAACACAGGGAGCTTGATCCACTTGCTCCTCGTAGAGATGCACCAATTTAAAGATGGCACTTAAAGACGTAAAAATATGTTTTGAACTGAGAGGCGTAGAATACGTGCTTTGATTTTAAAAGCCAATGCAATGTCAAAGATTCCCTTCATTTCATGGTTTCACGTGACTTTTGCACTTCAATGTTTCCAAAATCACACTGTGATCTAAATCAAGGTGTGTGTGTGTGTGTGTGTGTTTATGTTAAACTGTGCCTCCATCACGGTCCCTAGACTCAGTGGACATTAGAACTAGCCAGAGCTCTTATTACAAAAGTTGAATCCTGAGTGGTCAGTAAAGAACATACCTTGTAAGCATGAGGACCTGAGAATGGTCCCAGAACCCACAAAACAATGCTGGCCATGACACTGCACACTAGAAACCCCAGCACCGGAAAGGAGGGTGGGCAGAGCAGGTGGAATTCTGGGACTCACTGGTTAGCCAGTCTGGGTTAATTGGTGACTCAAACTAATGAGAAATCCTGCCTCAAATGAACTGGAAAGTGTTTCTGAAGATAACACCTGTGGTTGTTCTACTCTATATATACACACACACAGAGACACACACACAGACACTCACACACACATGCTTACACACATGCTCACACATTCATACACACTCATGCACACACGCTTACACACACATGTTCACCAAACATTCATACGCACACATTCGTGCACACACACACTCAATGGCACACACCTGTGTACTCATATCCATATGGACACACATTAAAAGCATATGACAGCTCAGGCTGGCTTCCGGCCTTTTGAAAGAGCCACATCATTACCAGCAAACTCAGGTGACTCTGTCTACCTTGGTTCTTGTGCTTTGAAAAGGTGGTTTTCAGAATGGCTCTGCCACTTCCGTGATTCCAGCATCAGTGTCACCACAGGTCTGGAATGGAGGTCAGCTTCTAAATTTTTCCAAGCCTGACAATGGAATGAGAATCCAAGATGGGAAAAGTCTAAGAGGAAAAAGTCAGGAAACGACTAAGAAGCATTACTAACACCTTACAGTGAATTTGGAAATACTCGGATGCAAAGGCTAAGGTTTCTCTATTTAGGAGTCATCTTTGGCTTTCACTGTCATCATCCCATTTAGTTTTTATAACAGCTTTACCCAGTAGCTATAATGCTCACGCCCACTGTACAGATGAGTGTGACACAAAGTCTGAACAGCTAGGACCACAGGTGGTAAGCCAGACAGAGCTGGGTTTCCACTCAGGAATGATCTGACCCAAATTCTCTCTCCTACACTGATGTTGCAACTGCTCTCAGGCAACTGTGCATGAATCCTGTTGCTTCTGACTGTGCTACAGCTTTGCAGAGGGATCCTGGCCCCCACCAAGGTCTTGGTCCAGCATTTACCACCTCCCATCTGTGGTTCTGACTCTTCTGAGGCGTTCACCCCACTTTTTTCAACATGAATTGTTCCTTTGGAGAACACTCTACTTCTCATCTCTGACTCCCCCTTCCCTCTCCTCTTCATCCCCCCCTCCCCGGTTCTGGCTCATTCTGATCTTCACCCTTGCCCTCCCTGCACCCTTCCTGAGTCATCGCTCCACATTCCAGGCCCTAACTTGCTTAGCTGACCTACTTCTCCTTCTGCTTCCCCATGCACTGTGCTTCCTTTTTTCTAGCAGCCCCCAAGCTGCCCATACCTCGGCATCTTCTCTTTGTATCCCCCCCTAATTGGCCATACTGATTTAGCGAGCTTTCCTGTCTTGGACCTACACTGACGCTCACCCTATGCTCTACTTAGCATGTGTATTGGCTAGTTTTATGTCAACCCGACACAAGTTATAATTATCTGAGAGGGGAAGACCTCAATTGAGAAATTCCTCCTTAAGATGGACTGTAAGTAGAGAAGCCTGTAGGACATTTAATTAGCTATTGGTGGGGGAGGGGAAGGGCCCAGCCCATAGTGGGTGGGGATATCCCTGATCTGGTGGTCCTGAGTTCTACAGGCTGAGCAAGGCATGGGAAGCAAGCAGCAAGCAACATCCCTCCATGGCCTCTGCATCAGCTCCTACTTCCAGGTTCCTACCCTGTCTGGTTCCTGTCCTGATTATCTTCAATAATGGACTATGATATTGAAGAATAAGACACAAACTCTTTTCTCTCCAACTTGCTTCAGTCATGGTGTGGTGTTTCATCACGACAGTAACCCTAATCAAGAGAGTATGCAAAACAGAGAATCTTGCTAAAGCATCTTACTCTTCCTTCTAGATTAAGCTCCTTGAAGGTGCTTCCCTGTCCTCACCAAGTAGGAGCTGCTAACGTACCTCTTTTCTAATGAGGGACTCAATCCAATCAAAGACCTGAGGAAATGGAGACAGGCTTTAAAAGTGAGACAAGTTGTTACTTGTTGGGAACCCACAGGTCATTCCAGCCTGGGAAGCAGGTGAGCTAACTGCAGATCTTCTTTTTCCCTGCCTCCCCTCCAGGTCCAATCCCCAGTCTCATCCCCAGTTGTGTAGCAAACCACCCAGTGTGTCCTCTCTCACTTTCTGTCCCCATTCCAACAGGATAAGCAGATCCTGGCTGAGCACCCTGCTCTCCTCCCTCCTGTCAGCATCCCTCCCCAAAACTCACCCACCAACCCCCATTCCTAAAAGTCAGTTCCCAATACCTAGAATTACATTTTACCTGGAACTCCCAGTGGCCACATCTATTAAAATCCCAGAAAATGTCCTACCAGGCAACACACAGCTACCACATTATCCTAAGGACCAAAAAGGGCAACAAAAACAAAAACGCCCACCCAACAAAGACAAGACCAGATATCAGCACCTAGAATTACAATCTTCTCAAATCTAGAAGCCTAGATACCAGCATAAAAACAAAACAGTAGCCGGGACAGTGTTTCCACCAGAGCCAAACGAAACAAAACAAACCGACAAAAACCCAAAAACCCTAACAGTAGGTCCTAAGTATTGAAAATAGCTAAAGCACAAGAAAAAGACCTTAAAATAGTCTTAAAGTTATGAATATGACAGTGGTCCTTAAAAACAAAATGAATAAATCCCTTAAAGAAATCTAAGATAGAACAGAGAAGGTGGAGATAGTATACGACTTTAATCCTAGCAGTAAGGAGGCAGAAAGAGGTAGGTCTCTGAGTTCAAGGCCAGGTTGATCTACAGAGTGAGTTCCAGAACAGCCAGGGCTACACAGAGAAGCCCTGTCTAGTAAAAAAAAAAAAAAGAAAGAAAGAAAGAAAGAAAAGAAAAAAGAAAACACAAACAAACAGTGTAGGGAAATGATTAAAACAGTTCAAGACCAGAAAGTGAAAGTCAAATCAATAAAGAAAACACAAACTGCAGAAAATCTGGAAATGAAAAATTCAAGAATTTGAGCAGGAATTTCAGAGGCAAGCTTCACCAAGAAAATACAAGAGACGGAAAAGATAATTTCAGGTATTGGAGATACAATAGAAGAAATGGATATATCCGTCAAAGAAAATGCTAAATCTAAAACCAAAAAAAATCCTGGCACAAAACACCCAGGAAAACTGGGACACTGGCAAGATCAAATCTAAGAATACTAGGAATGAATAGAGGAAGGAGAAGAAAGCCAGGTCAAAGGCACAGAAAATATTTTCAACAAAATCATAAAGAAAAATTTCCCTAACCTAAAGAAAGAGATGCCTAGTAGGACATAAGAAGCAACAGAACACCAAATAAACTGGATCAGAAAAGAGAGTCCCTTTAGCACGTAACAGTCAAAACACTAATTGCACAGAACATAGAATATTAAAAGCTGCAAGGGAGAAAGTAACATATAAAGCAACATATAAAGTAACCAAGTAATATATAAAGGCAGAGCTAATACACAGACTTCCTAATGGAAACTCTAAAGACCAGAAAGGCCTGGACAAATATTCCACAGAGTTTTAGATGCTAGCCCAGACTCTTATATACAACAAAACTTTCAATCACAATATATGGGGAAAATAAGACATCACATATTAAAACAGAATTTAAGCAGCATCTATCTACAAATTCAGTCCCAGGAAAACACCAACCTAAAGAGGCTAACCACACCCAAGAACACACAAGGAATAAATGATCCCAGACCAGCAAATTAAAAGAAGGGAAACACACACACACACACACACACACACACACACACATCCCACAACAACAAAATAACAGGAGTCAACACACACTGGTTCTTGATATCTGTCGTCATCAATAATCTCAATTCCCCAACAAAACTACACAGACTAACAAAATGGATGTGGAAACAGTATCCATCCTTCTGCTGCATCAAAGAAACACATCTTAACATCAAGGACAGACATCACCTCAAGGTGAAAGAATAGAAACAGATATTCCAAGCAAAGGACCAAACTGATGTAGTCATTTTAATATCTGACAAACAGACTTCAAATCAAAACTAAGCAGAAGAGATAGGAAGGGACACTTCATATTAATCAAAGGAAAAATCCACCAAGAGGATATGACAATTCTTAATGTGTATGCACCAAACACAAGGGCACCCCAGTTCATTAAAGAAACACTACTATAGCTTAAATGACATAGTGATCCTTACACTGATGGTGGGAGACTCCAATACCCAACTCTTGCTGATAGACAGGTCAAGACAAAAACTCCACAGAGAAATGCTGGAGCTGATGTCACACAGCAAATGAGCTTAGATATTTACAGAACGTTTCACTGAAACACAAAAGAGTATACCCTTTTCTCCTTATCTCACAGAACTTTCTCCACAATTGGCCACATACTCAGACACTAAGGAAGTCTCAACAGATACTAGAAAATTGAAATAACACCCACCCTGCATCCTATCTGACAACGGTGGATTAAAGCTGGATTTCAATAGCAACAGAAAACTTACAAACTCATGGAACATGAACAACTCACTACATGAAAAATGTGTCAAGGCAGAAATTAAGAAAGAAATGAAAGACTTTCTACAGTTAAACGAAAAGAATGCCCAACATTCCCAGACTTATGCACAATGAGGGTGGTTCTAGGATGCAAGTTCATAGTACTAAATGACTACATAAAAAAGAAAGTTGGAGTGGTTGGAGTGATCTCATACTAGTAACTTAATATCACACCTGAAATCCCTAGAACAAAAAGAAAAATTCACATACAAAAGGAGTAGATAGCAAGAAATAATCAAATGCAGGGCTGAAATAAATAAAATAGAAACAACAACAACAAAGAAAAATAGAAAGAATCAATGAAAAAAAGAGTTGAGTCTTTGAAAAAAGTCAGTAAGATTGACAAACCCTTATCCAAATTAACTAAAAGGCAGAGAAAGAATACCCAAATTTGCAAAATTACAAATAAAAAGAGGACATAACAACAGTTACCAAGGAATCATAAAGACATACTCTTAAAAAAAATTCTTCACCACATTGGAAAATCTAAAAGAAATGTGTAATTTTCTCATTATAGACCATTTACCAAAGTTGAATCAAGATCAGATAACCAATTTAAACAGGCCTATAACCCTAGTGAAATAGAAACAGTCCTTAAAAGCTCTCTAACCAGAGAAAGACCATGACCAGATGGTTTTAGTGCGGAATTCTACCAGACTTTCAAGAGTTAATGCCAATACTTCTCAATTATTCCACAAAATAGAAGCAGAAGGAACATTGCCCAATTCCTTTTTACAAGACCACAGTTCCCCTGATACCCAAACCACATAAAGACCCAACAAAGAAAGAGAATTACAGCCCAATTTCCCTTAGGAACATAGATGCAAAAATCCTCAATAAAATACTTGCAAACTGAATCCAAGAACACATCAAAAAGATCATCTTCCGTGATCAAGTAGGTTTCATCCCAAAGATGCATGGATGGCTCAACATACATAAATCAATAAATATAATCCACCATATAAACAAACTGAAAGATAAAAACCACATGAGCATCTCATTAGATGCAGAAAAAGCCCTGGACAGAATCCAGCATCCCTACTTAAGAAAAGTCCTGGAGAGATTAGGGATACAAGGGATATACCTCAACATAATAAAGGCAATCACAGCAAGATTATAGCCAACATCAACTTAAATGCAGAGAAACTCAAAGCAATTCCACTGAAATCAGGAACAAGACAAGGTTGTCCACTCTCTCCATATCTATTCCATATAGTACTTGAAGTCTTATCTTGAGCAATAAGAAAACTAAAGGAGGCGAAAGAGATGCAAATTGGAAGAAAAGAAGTCAAAACATTTTCACAGGTGACATGATAGTATACATAAGCGATCCTAAAAATTCCACCAGTAAACTCCTACAGCTGATAAAACACTATTAGTAAAGTAGTTGAATATGAAATTAACTTACAAAAACTCAGTAGCCCTCCTATATACAAATGACAGACTGAGAAAGAAATCAGGGAAACATCTTTCACAACAGTCTCAAATATTATAAGATATCTTGGGGGTAATTCTGACCAAGTAAGCAAAAGACTTGTATGATAAAAACCTTAAGATCTGAAGAAAGAAGTTGAAAAAGATAGTAGAAGATAGAAAGATATCGCTGGCTCATGGGTAGCAGGAGTAACAGTAAAAGTAAGCATCCTACCAAAAGCAGCCTACAGATTCACTGCAATCCCCATTACAATTCCAGCACAATTCTTCACAGACCTTGAAAGGACGATTTTCAGCTTCACATGGAAACACAGAAGACCCCAGATAGCTTAAACCCCCTTAACAATGACTATCATCATCCCCAACCTCAACTGTACTACAGAGCTATAGCAATAAAAACAGCACGGCACTGGCACAAAAACAGACATTCCACAAAAATGGAACCTAATTGGAAGACCCAGGCATAAATCTACATACCTATGGGCACCTAATTTTTGATAAAGAGGCCATAAATATACACTGAAAATAAAAAGACAGTGCCCTTAACAAATGATCAAGCTGTAGAAGAATCCAAAAAGATACATTGTAGATACATATAGAAGAATCCAAATAAATACATACTTATCACCCTATACACAACTCAACTCCAAATGGATCAAAAACTCAACATAAAACCAGGCACAGATACACTGTAGCTGATAGGAGAGAAAAATGGGGAATAGCCTTGAACTCATTGGCATAGGAGAGGACTTCCTGAGCATCATTAGTGCAGACACTAAGATTGACAATTAATGAGTAAGACCTATGAAACTGAAAAGCTTCTGTAAGGCAAAGGACACCTTTGTTTGGACAAAGTGGCAGCCTACAGAACGGGAAAAGACTTTTTTTTTCCAACTACACATCTGACAGAGTGCTAATATCCAAATTATATAAAGAATTAAAAAAAAACTAGGTATCTAGAAAACAAATAGGGGCTTGAGAGATGGCTCAGCAATTAAGAGCACTGGCTGTTCTACCTGAGAATGAGGGCTCAATTCCCAGCACCCGTATGGCAGCTCACACATGCCTATAACTCCAGTTCCAGGGGGATCCGACACCCTCACATATGCTTATATGGAGGCAAAACACAATGCACATAAAATAAAAATAAAAAACATTGAAAAATAATCCAATTAAAAATGAGTAAAGATCTAAATAGAGAATACTCAAAAGAGAAAACTCAAATGACTAAGAAACACTTAAAGAAATGTTCAACATCTCAATAAAATACTTGCAAACTGAATCCAAGAACACATCAAAATGATCATCTTCCATGATCAAGATACCAGGGAAATGCAAAACACTACTTTGAGATTTCATCTTACACTTCTCAGAATGGCTCAGACCAATAAGACAAGTGACATTACTCCATTGCTGATGGGAGTGCAAACTGGTACAGCCATCATGGAAATCAGTGCGGCAGTTAATAAGTAAGCTGGGAATCTATTTGCCTCAAGATCTAGTTATACTACTCTTGGGCACATACCCAAAGGATGCTTCATCCTACCAAGATACACTTGTTCAGCCATGCTCACTGCTGTTCTATTCATAACAAACTGAAATTGGAAACAACCTATACCTCCATAGAGGAATGGATAAAGAAAATCGGTATATTTAAATAACGGAGTATTTCTCAGCCCTCGAAATCCTGAAATTTGCAAGTAAATGGATGAAACTAGAGAAAAATCATCCTTTGTGGAATAACCCAGATTGAGAAAGATAAATACAGTGTGTATATTGTATCTGCCTATGTACGGATATTAGCTGTGAAGTCAATGATATCCAAGCTACAACCCATAGAACCACAGAGTAGGGGGGACAGATGGATCTCCCTAGGAAAGGGAAATAGAATAGTTATGGATGGATGAAGGGCTGAAATGGGAAGATCAAGTAGGAAGGAGGAGGGGAAAGAGGGAGGAGGAACAAACAGAACATGGGAAAGAAAGCTAAAATTAAGGGTCATTTTAAGGGTAGTATGGGAATCTGATACAGAAGAAGCTTCCTAAAATACATACATATATAAAAGGTGATCTAAACAAAATTGTCAAATAATGATAAGACAGAGACCCAGCTGGCCATCTTTTGTTACCAAATGAAGCTTGTAGTACCAGTACTGGATTATATCTGACTGAGCTATGGCCAAGGGATTCCCTTGGGAGTCCCCAAACAACCCAACTATTGCCAAGACTATAGGCTGCTCCCCACAAACTGAGAGCAAGGCCCTACTGCTGAAGACAACATCCATACAATTCATTGAATGTGGAGAAGTTGAGCTGGTGCCTACGCAGAGCCTTCACCCCTGTGTGCTAGCATCTTTGGTACAGGAAGATGCTCTGCACAGTACCAAAGGAGACACTTAAGTACCAAGTGAGCACAAGCTCTTCATCTACAATGCTGTCTTGCCTGCAAGGTATGCTAGTGGCATGGTGACACAGAGCTGGTGTAACAACCAGTATCTGATTGGACTTAAGGCCTGCTCCGTGAGATGGAACCCAGACCTGACTGGAACCTATACCTGTCACTGCTTGCATGATCAAGAACCAGAGGGTAGATAGCCCAGGGACCTAGGGCAAAACCAAACACTACACTAATAAGAAACAAACAAACAATCCTAACAGTAAAGTGACTCCTAATGACATTCTGCTATACTCCTAGATCAGCTCAGCAATCATCAAAAAAACTTCCTTCTGCAGTATATGGGAACAAATGCAGAGATCACCAGGCAGACTATGCAGAGAATAAGAGACCATGGAACACCCAGCCCTAAATGGGATGTCTCCTTATGCCTCTTCTCAAGGCGCAGGAATACTGCTGGAGAGGAGGCAGAAAGAGTGTAAGAGCCAGAGGGGATGAGGACACCAAGTAAACAAGGTCCTTTGAATAAACACGATGGATGCACTTATGAAGGCCCTGCGATCGAAGCACATACGAAAGCCCTGAGACTGAGGCAGCGTGCACAGGGCCTGCACAGGTCTGCACCAGATGTGGTCCTAGGCCGAAAGGAGAAGTGGACACATATCTCCATCCCTAAACCAGAAGCTATCTCCAATTGCTAACTGCTTGCAACTGAAAATTTCGTTTCCTCCAAGGGAGTCTTACTGAAGAAACAAATTACTCTTAAGGGTAGGCTTCATGCCCAGCAGTAGACGACCAGCAGAAAGTGACTCAGTGTTATCTTTGGAGGTTCCTGGTCTCACAGTATCATATCCGGGCTTTTCCTTTTTTTCTTTAGATTTTATCTTATCTTATTTTAATTGAATTTACATATACATGTACTTTTTGTCTCTTCTTTTCCCTATGGTCTGTTGGTATATATATTGTGGCTTCCTATTTAGTGTTTTATGGGACTCCTGAGTGTGTAAACTTGCGAGTCTCTGTTTCTTGTGCTTCTCTTGGGCTCTTTTCCTTCTGCTTATTTGTTTTATCCAATTATGATAGGACTGATTTTGTTGCATGTTATTATATTTCCTCTTATTATTATCCCTTGGAAGACTGTTTTTCAACGGCAGACAGAAAGGGGGTGGATCTGGAATGGAGAGGAGAAGAGGAGGAGCTGAGAGGGGTAGAGGGAGGGGAAACTGTAATGTGAGAAAAAAAGCCTAGTTCAATAAAAGGAAAAAAAAAGAGTCGGGCTGGTGGTGCACGCCTTTAATATCAGCACTTGGGAGGCAGAGGCAGGCAGATCTCTGTGAGTTTGAGGCCAGCCTGGTCTACAAAGTGAGTTCCAGGACTGTTACATAGAGAAACCCTGTCTTGAAAAACCAAACAAGAAAAGAAAAAAAGAGAAGATAATTTACTTCAAGGAGATAAAATATAAGTGAAAATACCATTGAATCATCAAACTAAGACATATTATGAAATGCAGCGTAACCCCGAGGGCTGAGGATGTAGCTTGGTTAGTAGACTGCTTAGCATGCAGCTCTGCATTTGATTCCCTGTACTACACAAACCAGGCGTGCTGGTACTCGTCCATCATCCCAGAACACAGATGGAGGCAGATGGCCAAAAGCTTAAGGTAATCATAAGGTGCACAGAAAATCGGAGGCCAGTCTGGGCTGTGTTAGGGCACATATAAACAAAATTAAATAAATAAAAATTTAAAATGAAAAGTGAGACAAGTTGCAGGACCTTAAAGGAGAATATTTGAAGGGCTTAAATGAGCTGAATTGTCAAGGGTAGATAGATGAGTTTTAATTAAATTCTTCTTTGGCAACTAGTTTTGAAAAACCCGTTTTCTCTTGTAAGCCCGGACAAGGGTAGGGAAAGAAAGCCATTCTGGTAGGAAGGGCAGCAGCGTGAGTTGTGGCAATGCCTCAGAAGGGGATGGTGTGAACTGTCAGAAGAAAACTTTCCACTGAAGCCATCACTGCAGACGGCAATGCGCTTTGGTTAAAATTTTAAAATAGGCTCATACCTATCCTGGCTCTCATCCAAATTTTAGTGTGGCTGGGCTCTACAAACAACTTCAAGTAAGGACAACAGCATCTTCTCCCACCAGGTACTTGAGACTGGGTCAAGGCTAATGTTGGCGAAAGGGTGCCCCCTGCTGGCCAGCCAAAGCCGCCTCACGTTTTGCTACCAGAAGCTTTGGTGAGACTAGGAGCAGGTGGCTAAGAAAGGCAGAGTCTGAGACCCAGGGACAATGTCTGCAGCTGGTGTGTTTCCACTAGGAAGCTCATGAGGAAGTAGTAACATTTTCCCTTGAGGAAAAATACAAATGACCAAACTGATATTTGACTAAAGATGGAGTCATGGATCCATCACGAGATAGTTATGGTGTTAAGGAGTGGCAAGGACGGGGTGAAATTCAGGCAGGAATTCCACTTAGGAAGGATCTGAATCTGTTGAAAAGTTCTTAAAAAACAGAGGTATATTTCACTTAATAAAATTAAATTTTATTCTCTAACATATTAGTAAGAAGAGTTTTATCATACATATATGAATATATATGTATGTATAAACACACACACACACATATGGAAGTAGCATGCACATTTGGTAGAGTTTTTGAATGATGACTGGGGTGTCATGAGGAGGAGTCATTAAGATGCCACTAGTGAAGGACAAAGACCCTGGAATCTCCTGACAAAATGTTCAGTCCTCTTAGGTGACAGAGTCAACAGACATTTGTCCTCAAATGCATTTGAAATGTGTATTAGATGGACGGGCTTTGCTTGTGGCACCAGGACAATGGATCTGGAACACATTTTAGGTATGGCGCAGGTTACTTCCTAAAGCAATCGAGATGTGGACTCTGTTGCTCCTCCTCTGCCCCTCTGTTCTCCCTCTAGGTGGAGTTGCCCTTGGAAGATGCACACCTTCACTAAGTCAGCGCCCTTGAGAGTGGAAGAGCCCAAGGATGTGGAAGGAGAAGAAAGAGCTTTTCCTCCAGTGGCCTCTTGGTAAACCTGCCTTGGGTGGGGGGTTGTTAACTCTCAGCAGCACTCAATCCCTGGGGAATCCCCATTCTCTGAATCCCCACAAATGCATCCCTACTAGGCCCAGTCCCGGTGGACTCTCAGGTGTATTTTAGGATCTAGCGTAGTGACAGGGAATGAACGGTAGTTGGACACAAAGAAATCCTACTAGCAGCAGCTGCAGCCCAAGTGCTGGGCATGGGGTAAATGTTTCCTACCATTGGCTCTGCTGAGTCTCCCCAGAGCCCTTCAGGGTCAGAGTAGCATATACCTTGAACTCGAGAGCTGGGATCTGAAACCTAGCAAGCCCAGCTCAAGCCAAGCCAGTGTTTTTTCGTCCCCGTGATGTCTATGGTCCCTAATGGTGACTGTAGAAGCTGGTAGGTTAATTACTGTGAAACCAAAGAATGAATGAAACACTCAGAGCTTCCTCTTTCTTCTTTTATCCTGGGTGGAGTTGATAGGGGACACCCTTCTTCTACTCCCTTGCTCACTCTTCTTTCCTTTATTCTTTTGTGTATCAAAGACCACACTATTTTACTACTTTAGGGTCTGTAGCTCAGTGGTAGACTGCTTGATCAGCATGTGGAACAACCTGTGCTCCACCCCAGGAACATAAAAACCTTTTTAAATCCTAGACTACCTTAAGGCAGTATTTAGCTACTGACTCAAAGTCCTGTGCGCATGTGCACATCACATACATATATCTGTTTTGCATACAGTGGGGAGGGTGGACAAAGATTAGGGACACCAAGGAAGCAATGAATGGCAGGTGAATGCACAGTGCCCGGGCATGGAGCCTGGTGTAAATAGTCTGAAGTTACGACTTGAATTCTAGTTCTGCCATTACCAACTACAAAAATAGCTCACCTCTGAGTGCTGACACGCGTCAAGTACATTCCAATCATTTCACCGGTGCAAACTCACCTAATCCTTATGACTATCCCATAAGCACTTATTATTACCATCTTACCGATAAGAAAATTTGAAGCATACAAAGGTTAAGCTAGTGTCCCAGGTCATGTGAGCTAATGGAGAGGAGAAATGGCTTAAATTCAGACAGCCCAACGATATTAACCATTATGAAATCTCTTGTCTCTGTCATATTTACTGTGTTAGTTTACCTTCCTAGGCTTTAGTCTTTCCCTTTTAGAAACTCATGAGCCTTAAGGAGGGAGAGGCTAGAGGCAGGGAGACTAGTGAACTGGCCAGAGAAATGGTCTGGATAGGAGAATTGAGGACTTCAAGTAGGCTGATAGGGTGAGAGGAAAGGTCTGAGTAAAGGGACTTGAGGAGTCAAGAAAACAGAAAGCCAGTGACAAGCCTCCGTGTGACCTTATAGGTCAAAGGTGGGAAAGATCACACACACAGACTACTGATACCCAGCAAAATGCAAAGTGAGAGAAAGGGTGCATGGGAGATTTCCGAGGAAATGGCTTTGGAACTAATGTGAGGAAAGAGGCCAGCTCTGAAAGCTCAGACAGAGGTGGTGCTCAAGGTGTCCGGGGATTTTAGTAACTTGACTGTTTGACTTAGGAATATAGTATCAGGAAGGCGGTGCTGCCAGAGGGTAAAATCAAAGTTCAAGGTTGAGGACTCACAAGCAATAAGTAGCACGTGAATCAGTTCACGTAGAAAAGGCTAGAGTCAGGGAGACTGGCGAACTGGCCAGAGAAACGGTATGGATAGGAGACCTGAAGACATCAAGGTGGCTGAAAAGTTTGAGCCAAGAGACTGGGACTGGAGGCATCAAGAAGACCAGAAGCCAATGAAAAGAGAGTAGAGGAAGGCTGTAGTGAGCACAGTGGTCAAGTGAGGAGATAGTCAAGAGAGGCAGCCGCTGGTGGTTCTTCCAGACTGTATCATTCCTGTGGCCTGTGAAGCAAGACACACCCAGCCAGAGTGATGGACTGAGTAGTTTGGCTTAGAGCAAAAGGCATCAGAAAAATGCAACAATGACAGCAGCCTTCTAGGGGCCAGCCTGTCCCCCCTCCCCCATCATCCTCTCCAACCAACAAAAGAGTACTGCAGTACAGACACGTGGCTTTCGCTTTAAAGAGGCAACCAAGCGGGTGCGACAGAGAAGAGGGGATAACTAGACAGATCCCTGTTGTGTATCTTGGGCAAGCAATTCAGTCTTCCTGTTTTCTGTATCTCAGCGTGTGCAGGTATAAAATGGGGACACTATTCCCTTTTTTATGATGTCGCTGTGAGGAGCAATTGAGGGAACACATACAACGTGTCTGCTGTGAGCAAGTACACAGGACAAGTTAGCTGGTCCTGCTGGGTAGTAGGCCCAAGACAGAGACGTCACATCTGTTGGGGACTCGTAGCCTGGATTCAAACTCACATTGACCACTTTTATTTCCATGTGCCTTACTAAGGTGAGGATGGGACTAGGAAAAGGAGTAAGAGAAAAAGCCAAGGAGATTACAGGAGTAGCAGTTAGGGGAGGACAGGAGGTAGAAGGAGAAATTGAGGGAAAAACAGAACGAAGACCGTGTGCTGATTTGTCAGATGGACACTAGCCGGGGTCATCAGGGAAGAGGGGATCACAGCTGAGAAAATGCCTTCATCAGATTGGCCTGTGGGCAGGTCTGTGGGAGAATTTTCTTGGTTCATGATTGATATGGGAGGGTCCAGCCTACCGTGGGCAAGTGCTACCCTTAGGCAGGTGGGCCAGGCTTATGTAAAAACAGCAAGTTGAGTGAGCAAGCCAGTAAACAACATTCCCTTCATGGTCTCTGCTTCAGTCCCCCCCCCCCCCCCGCCATACTCCTGACTTGAGTTCCTGCCCCGACTTCCTCCAGTGATGGACTGTAGTTGCTAATTATGGCATGCGTAAAACCAAACAAACCCTTGTCCTCCTTTTGGTCATGGTCTTTATCCAACCAATAGAAAGCAAACGAGGACAGAAAATTGAAAATCTTTCCCATTTAAATAAAAGTCAGAGGACTAAAAATTATCATAGCACTAATTTGACATCTGATCATTTCCTTCGCAATCAGACACCTGTTGCTATGAGACCTTAGAAACAAAGCCCTGCGACATGATGGCATCATAGAAGGGGTGTGTGTGGAGGGGGACATGAGGGTAGGTAATTGATAAAGCTCATGCAAGAAGTGTGTTTCTGTGTTGGGAAGCAGAAGGGAGACATGGGCTTGATGCTCTCTGTATGCAGGTTAAGAGTGAATCTGGTAGGGAAAGAAGGGGTAGTGGGCACAGACGGTTCTGCAAAAGGAACTAGGATGGACAGTTTGGGGGACAGGAAAACGTTTTTCTTGTGTAATAGACCCATTTAGGAATCTGGTGAAGTGGTCCATTCTCAGCGGTCTTCTACCTTAAAATAAAATGCGTGGTAATACAAGCTTCACTATCCACAGACTCCTTGAGAGCAGGCAGTCTCATAAAGATATCTCTGACTTGAAGACTCGATGTTTGTGAAACCTATATCCTTAGGAACTGACAATTGCCTCTTGGTCCCTGAATCTTCTGCACCCTGTCTGGATAGGGAGCCCAAATTGAACACAGAATGTGGAGCAAGACCAAATGTCTTTTCTCCACCAAACGTTCCAGACAATGAATTTAGTCAGAGACCTTAAGTGGTTTGGATGCTGATTTTCTTATTTCTGAAGGATATTGGAGGGTATTATGTGTTGATCAAGTCTTCATTTGGTTCCAAGAAAATTCCACCAAGACCCAAATGTGGATAATCCTGGGTAATCGATTGACTCATTACAGGATGTATCTGGTATGTTTCATGTGCTTACAAGATGGTTGATGTGCTTTGTAGGGGCTGGATGTATACATCTCATACATCTCTCTCATTCTCTTTCTCTCTCTCTCTCTCTCAAACACACACACACATGCACACACACACACACACACACACACACACACACACACACACACACAATCTGGGCAAGGAGGAACAGGGCAAATGAGGTCCAGAATGGAAACCTAATGGACATATTTGGATTTCAATTATCAAATGAAATCCACAAAATCAGCAGTGACTCTTGATGAGATTGGAGGAAAGCTGGCAACAGGCAGTGGGGTACACACACTGCATAAAGAACTTCCCAAGACCTCTTTCCCACCCATCGGGTTGGAAACTGAGTGCCTGTCCCTAAGAAATCTACTAGTGCATCACGGAAGAGTGCGACAAATAGACCCACTCACTGCTCAGTTATGAGCTTAGACTTTTCCAGACCACACTGTGTCCATAAGCGCGTCCTTCTGCCCCATTGTCTATAAGTAGATGTGCAGTTATCATGCCAGCTCTGTCTATTGTTGGGTTGGCCCTATGTAATGTGAAATGAAGAGAAGCCGTGTGTAGCAAAATCCCGATATGGAAATAAATCCAGACTTAAAAACATTCTCTGATGGCTTGGCATCCTAGGGATAAATTGGTCATAGTTTTCAACAACTCAGATCAAAGCCAAATGCTGCTTGCATTCAGACAATGATTCAGGGACCATGTCTTATTTGGCTCCTTTGAAAGTAAAGTACAGACAGACATTTTTTCATACCTACGAGAGAAAGAACTTTTGGCTGCCAAATTTGTGTGTTGAACATTTTATTGTACTTTAATACAAAATTTTACATCTTGTCTCAAATGTCTCCTCAGAATTACCCTAGCATCTCTAAGCCGAGGTGCCTGTTACAATGATGGTCTCCTGGCATAACGCGAATATGAAGAAAAAAAAATATAGGCCAAGTGGTACAGATAGAAAATGAGTGAGTAAATAAGACACATATGGAACTTCTACTTTCCGAGTTGAAATGTATATGAGCGTGTATGCAAATCAGCCATCCAAATAGGAATGTAGGCCGGGCCAGACTTAGGCACAATTAAGACATGGTGACGTTCGCTTTCTATGGCTTTTTGCTCCTGGCTTGTATATTTTCTATGACCCCTGACCCTCATTTTCAGCCTACTTTTCTACTCTCTGTAACCTCTCTGAGAATGTTCTCCTTCCAGGACCTAATTTAGGACTCCTGTTTGCACTGCCCACTGATTCCTCAAAGCCCATGTGTTTTGTGTCCCTTTGCTGTGGACGCATAGTGAGAAGGACTTAAATAATTCACTTGAAAACAATTAGTCTCACGCAGTCAATTCCTGACATTACCAAACAGATACTTTACATATATGTACGGACTATTTCCTGGTTGTGCTTTGTTCTCTTGTGAGGGGAGAGCTCCAGACACAGAGAACCATGGCTTCAGTGGCGAAGGACAAGAGTAACCACCAGTAAGCAGGTGGGCACATACACAAAAGGCCAAACAGTTCGAGGCCAACCTGGTCTACAAGAGCTAGTTCCAGGATAGGCTCCAAAGCTACAGAGAAACCCTCTCTCGCAAAACCAAAAACCAAACAAACAAAAAACAAAAAACCAAAACGAAACAAAAGGCCAAATAGCATCAGGTTGAGTGAAAATTTGACAATAGCTGTGCAAGATTTTTTTGTTTTTGTTTTTGTTTTTTTGCAAGACAGGGTTTCTCTGTGTAACAGCCCTAGCTGTCCTGGAACTAGCTCTTCTTACAGACCAGGCTGGCCTCAAACTCACAGAGATCTGCCTGCCTCTGCCTCCCAAGTACTGGGATTAAAGGCACACGCCACCACTGCCCAGCTCCCTGTGCAAGATTTTATTAGATCTAATGAATGCTTTTGTTGTATGTTTTGTGTGGAAGATGCATCTCTAAGCAATCAGCAAATATTAACTGATTTCATCTTCAAATCAGTGCTCTAGCGTGGTGACTGGTACCACACCAGCTCTAGAGAGGGTTTCCTCACAGTCACCCAGCTATTAAATGTGCAGGCAGGACTGAACCCCAGCAGCTTGTTTTCAGAGTCTCTGTTCTTATTTTATTTTGTGGTGTATGTGTGTGTGTGTATGTGTGTGTGCACCTTGAATATGTAGGTAAGCACTTGTGGAGGCCAGTGGTCAGCTTTAGGTCTCTAACCAAATGAACCTGGAGCTTGCCATCTCCGCTAGGCTGGCTGCCTTAGGTTCTGGCTGTCTCTGGTCCCCCAGCACTGAGCCTGCTGGCACATGTTACCAGACTAAGCTTTTCTGTGGGTTCTGTGGGTCCTGAACTCAGGTCCATGTGCTTGCAGAGCGAGTACATCTCCCCAGTCCCTGGGTAGTGGTAGTGGTTCTTCTTAAGATTTGTTTATTGTATGTACATGTGTGTGTCTGAGTATACGTGTGTGCACTATGTGTATGTGGTGCCCACAGAGGCCAGAAAGAGGACATCAGGTCCCTGGAACCGGAGTTAGGGCAGTTAGGAGCTGCCACGTGGTGCTGGCAACAAGTGCTCTTAACTGCTGAGCCTTTGGCTCTGAATTCAGCTTGTCCAGTCGTCAAGTTGGCGACACAGAGCAGGGCCCTTGATGCCAAGCCATTTCAGGGGATCCGAAAAGAAATCTACAAGGGCCTCCTTGATAGTGGTTCTTCATTAGGGGTGCCCACTAGAATTTCCTGAAAAACTTTGAAGCAGTTCTGATACACAGGCCCCATGGACACTGATCGAATCACAAGCTCCCTGGAGCCCTGCCAATTACACAACAAAGCTTCCCTGAGTGTCGAAAACACAGCTAGCCCTGAGAAGAATCCTTACAGAAGATTGGATACTTAAAGATAGGGATCAGCCTGGGGAGGAGGGGTGTGCAGGGGTTAACTCATTGTTCTGAAAGTCTAGGGGGTGGGATGCAGGTGAGGACTCCTTGTCACCTCGAGGGAGTACAGATGATTGGTCTCTTTGTGAGGAAGAACAAGCTGGTAAGATTGTCTGTCCCGGTTTTAGAAAGTGGTGTCACCTGGAGGTCCCCGTAACAGGACAAATCATATGCAGTGTATACATGATTTTAAATTTTACACGTAATTTATGTTGCTATGTTTTATCAGTGTCTTATGTTACATTGTGCTTGGTGGAGTACAATGCACCTGGAAAAAAACATGTGACCTGCAGCCAGAAGGGCTGAGTTCATATCTCCTCCCCGTAACTTCTTAGCTCCATGTCTGCAAAAGCTGAATGAGACCATGGATCTTGATGCTCGATCCTGGCATAGAATAAGCCCCTGATAAACAGAAGCTGTTATCGCTGCTGTAACTAAACTGTGCCTGGCACTGACCGCTTGTAACCTGATGTCCACTTTCTGGCTGGAAGGAAAGAGCAAGCAGTGACCAGAAGAACGTTTCTGACCTATGCAACCTGCTGAGATAGCATCGTTATTATCGAGTTCAAATGGTCTAACTGCTGGCCTCTAAATTCAATCTAGGATCTAAGGACTCTCTGCCCCTGACTCTCATGCCAACAGCCCCAAGTGATCTCTACAGCTAGAGTTTTAAATGTCATTTAGTTACAAAACACAGGACTGAAAAGCATGGGGGTGGGGGCGACGGTGGAGGACGAACTCTAACTTTGGAAAGCTGGACAAACAACTACCACAAAATGGGATGGGATTCTGAGACTCGTGAGCAGGCAGCGCTAAACCATCCCTTTACTCTTTCTAAGTGCCATTCCATGGCAATCTTGGGGGCTCCGTTTTACCTTGGATTGAAAAAAAAGTTCAATTGCCAGAGGCATTTTGGAGCGCATACATTCTCTTTCAGGAGATGGGTGCCGGGTGGGCACTTGTTAACCAGTAACTGGAAGCATACAGAAATGGCCCAGCTCTTCAAGGTAGTTGTCTGTCAGGCAAATGGGGTAAGTCACTCTACCTGACCCCCAAAGGTTGGCCAGTGGATCTGAAAGAGCCATTGTGTCATTATGGGGGAAGGTTAATGTCCTTCTTTAATGTTATACTATCCAAATGACTGCAGAGTCCCAAAGAGAACCTGGACCACAGCATTTCTCTTTGTTTTAAATCCAGACTCTTCTTACTCTACGATACCAGTGTTTACTAGGTGGTAAAGCTTGTCTTGCTTATCTTTATATCTCCCGTGGGCCCTCTGCTACCTTAGGTACTTTTATAGGTCGTTACTTGCATATAAGAAACAATAAAAGGAACTTAACAGTTCTCATAAATGAGAAAGTTAAACAGCAAGGTGGCGATCAGAAGTGGGTCCATCCAGGCCCAGGTCTGCATTTTCTGCAATTGCCTGCCCTGTTTTTCTCTGCAGCTACAGAAGAAGGCAGCTTTACAGGTCTCTGCACAACACAGAGGAAGAATGGCTACTTCCCCTAGATTCCACCCAAAAGCATTCTTTTCCACCTAACATTAAGGCCAAATTGGACCCTAGGCCTGATCTTGAGCCAACTCCTTGGCCCCCTGGGTGGAGGGGTTGGGGAAAGTCCTGCACTGGTTGGTTTAAGGTCAGTTTAACTAGCCAGTCACTTTGACAAGGTTGAGAGAATTGCTTTTAGAATTCTCAAGCCCCTCCTAGGAGCTGGGGAGGGGGAGGGTGGGTCAGCTATTATGCTGAGCCTGTTACCAACAGGTAAAACCCCAAGTTTGTTTATCTGCTGGAGGCACAGTTCCTACCCAGTCTTTACAAAGACAGCAGAACTGTAGTCCCCAGCAGGCCAGGGTACAGTCTTTCAATAAGTAGTGGAGTTGGGATTTCTAGGTTTTCTGATTCCAAAGTCCACCCCCTTTCCAACATCCTGCCTGAGGGTATGAGCAAATAAACACTAGGTAGAGGCAGGTTCGGCTGCCCTGAAGGAGTACAAGCAGTGAACTGTGGGGGAGACTTCTGTTTGAAGTGGGCCACTCCCACAAGAGCTGAGACACTGGGAAGGTATTTTGCCCCTCTATTTGTTTCCTCATCTGTGAAATGGAAATTACACTCGATTGGACTTCAGTGGGCTGGTGTGAGAACTCAGTGGGGTTGTACCCTTAAGGAACACTCTGGCCTGAAGGAGGTCGACACCCTTAGTTTGAACAGGTATGTTTTGAAGGCAGCTGGTCATTTGAATAACAGACCTCAAAACCATACTCAGTGTCACGGTATAAGAGTCCAAGAGAAAAGAAGTGTGTACAAATGTTGAGAACTTCCCAAGGGTCCGTGTCCCAGCAATTTTGGATGTGTAGAATGTGTCTAAGCTTATTCAAACTCTCTTGCAGGCAATTCAAGGAAGAGTCCTAGGAGAAGCCACCAAATCGTGTTGCTTCTCAGTGCCCAATTTGCCCAGTTTGCCTAGCTGCGAACCCAGCGATGCCCACCCTCTTTCATTCATCTCATTACAAAGCAAACCCACCTCCCTGCATGCTCCATTCCTATTTCCTCCCTTTTCATCCACTTTTAGGATGCCATTTCTTTTCTGTATGGAACTCAAAGTGCGATATGAGTGACCAGGTTTCCTGTGAGCCGGAATGAGTATCCCTTGAGAAGGCCTCAGGCCAGGACCACCTCCAAACACAAAGCCTGGCAGGGAGATTTTGGATTTTCTTCCTCAAGGAGGCACAAAGCTGAAGAGCCTGTGCCTGCTGAAAGAGAGGCGCCAGATGCTGAGGTTCCTTCCCAGCACTGAAGTGATCACGCAGACAAAATCAAGCAGTTAGTGCTGGCCACCTTCTCTGCCATTCTTTCAACTTCCTTGCTAATAAAGCCACTCATCTGATTAGCATTTGTCACCTGCTAGCTCACAGTGCCTCTGTTAACCTATGTAGAAACATGAGTTATAGCCAGCTACTGGAAGACATCTGTAGAAGGTGTTTATAGACAAGGTCACATCTCTTCCCAAGAGATGCTCATCTTCACAACTCTGAAGGTAGCAAGTACTGGTGCTGAGTAGCAGAGGAATCACTGTATACAGCTGCGATTCATTTCTACCTGGGTAAGCCCCTTGCAAATACTATTTAAGAATATGTCAGAAAAGAGCCCACTGGTCTTGGCAGAATTTTAGATGCACCTAAAGCTTACACAAAACAGGAAGAAAAAAAATGTACTCATCAGAAGAAACTGAGAGGAACCATATGGAGAAAAATACTCTTGTCAGTTACCTTTGCGGTGATACATTTTAGACTCCCATGTAAAGTTTTGACCTCAGAAGGGAAGGAACATTCTGGTATGAATATAGTAAGTATAAATGAGAACTTAAAAAAAAAAAGGAATCATTGACTGATGGGTAAGGAGAGTCTGGGCCAGCCATACCTGTGGTGAGAGTAGCTTAAATTTTATTAGCTTATCAAACATGGGTTAACATAATATGAAATGTGCTGGATCTCGCTATTTGTACTACTCATCCAGGAAGGGAAAATAGAAATTTTCCATCTTACACATTTAGTTCCCCTCTTTAATTTGGCAAACACTGACTTTTTCCACTGCATCTCTACCTGAGTGGACTCTTGTCAGCTGGTGCGAGTGCGTGTGTGAGCTTGCGTTTTAATAACTAGGCATACTGTTATTGGTGCTATTGGCTCAATTTATCTGCCAACTGCAGTTCAGATTTGTTTCTGGCTATGGGTGCACAACAGGTACAGGGAACTGACCATTGCTCTCTGCAAGTCTGTAAATAGACTGCTGCTTAGATCGCTCAGATTCACACATGTAACAGTTCTGAAGTTTTGCTGTTAAGTCTCTCTGGGAGCGTTCGAGCTTTAAACACACGGTGGTTATGATTGCCTGTTTTGACTTTAGCCTTGAATCTGAAGCTGTGCCTTCTGTGCCTCTCTGAGGCACAGCTGTCTTTGCGGAATGCTTTGCTCCCACTCCCTGAAGGCCAGCTCAAGTAGCCAGGCTGCTCCATGCTACTCTGGAGGGAATTACTCCTGCCTCCTCCTCCCCCCCTGCACACTTAGTTGCCTTCATCAACATTGATTCCGAGAGACCCTGGACTTTTTACACGTGTATAGTGGCTAATCTTCACTGTTGATTCCATTTAGAATCAGCCAGGAGGCAAACCTCTTGGTGTGCCTTTGAGGGCATTTGCACAAATGTTTAACAGAGGAAGAAAGACCCACCCTGAATGCGGGCTGCATGATCCTATGGGCTGGGGTCCTCAGCTGCATCAAAATGAGAAAGTGAGGAGCGCAACCTCGTTCATCTCTCTGAATTGTCTGCCAGGATGGACGGTGCCAATACAAACCTCTTGGCTACTTAAGCTGTTTTTGTTAGGTATTTTGTCACAGCAACAAAAAGAAGCAACTAATGGGACTTCCTGTGTGCTTGTCATACGGGCAAGAGAGGATCCCTTTATGTTGTAGGGCAACAATGTTGACAGAACCCAGAGGTTCTGTGCCAGGAAACCTAGCGGTGCCGGCAATTCTCTCACGGTCATGGCTTTGAGGAAAGATGGTAGAGTAGAGGTGACCTACTCGAGAGCCGTAAGGTTTTCCTCTATCCTAGGTGCAGGCGAAGGCCTTAAGCAACATTTCCCGATGTGCAGAGCCTGCCAAGTCGAATTCTTTCGGTCTCAGCGCTTGGACAGATGAGGTACACTTGAGCTGGCAGCAGGGCACTGTCTGCTGAGTCAGTTGTCCTGAGTCAGGGGTTGAGATGAATTCAGTGTGGGTCTCTGGGAAGAGGGAAGGAAGATGCTGGCTAGGCTACCGTTCCCACTTCTCCGGCTGGAAGGCTGCCAGGCATGATTCCTAAGGACAGATGATGGGAAGGGAAGGGTGACATCTGTGGACACCCTCCCTTCCTTTCCCACTGCCTCTCATCCCTTGCCTCTGACCAGTTCAGTTTGGAAGAAGCACAGATCTCATTCTGAGTCACTCCGGA
Source organism: Ondatra zibethicus (assembly GCA_004026605.1). Classification (NCBI taxonomy): domain Eukaryota; kingdom Metazoa; phylum Chordata; class Mammalia; order Rodentia; family Cricetidae; genus Ondatra; species Ondatra zibethicus. The sequence continues at coordinate 53,986 of PVIU01002457.1, read as the reverse complement.
GTTGTTCTGGGAGCATTCTAGGGTCACTGTAACTCTTGGACTGTAAGCGCATTTGCAGATCTCCATTTCTGCTCCTACCCCAAGCGCTGTACCGATTTAGTGGTAAATGTATTAGGAATATTAGAGACTCATGAAAATGCCACCCGAATAAAATGCCATTCCAGCTCTTGGGCTCAAAATAACGAAGGGAATTTGGGGGAAATTAATGACTCATAACTTCCCCCACTATCTCATTTCCATGAGTATGATTAAAGTAGGGTAAAGTACTACATATTTTCTCTTGCAGCTTTTGATATTTCCATCATGTGAGAAGTTTCAGCAGCTTCCTCAGGCCTCGAGGCATTATCTCATCAAAAGGATTTCAATGTTACCTGAAATGCTGACAAAGTTTTCATTTTTTCCTGTTTATTTTTTTACTTTTTCGTCCTTTACCCTGGCTTTACTTCTGCCTGGAGAATGGCATACGACTGTGAGGAGCAGAGTTTCCCAGGATGCTTTGAGCTTGAGCAGCTTGCTCTGCTCCTGAAGACTTCAGCTCATGAGGATGGGTTTTTATGTGAATGTCAGGCATGTTGCAATAACTAGCCACAATGGAATAATCATGGCAATTTCCAGCATTTGGTTTCTTTGTTTTTGTGATGTTGCTGCATGCTTCATTTTATGAGTATTTTCTTTTCTTATGTGTGGTTGAACCCATCTATTGCCATCCTGGACTTGGGTACTTGTATTTGAAAGGAGATGAAGACCAGAGAGAGAAGCAGGAAATTGACAGTGTGACATAGCATAACGCTCACTGTTTTATTCTCTCACCCTTTACTTCTGCTGACAGATACCGTGGTGTTTTATAGTCCGTGCCTCCCTCCAAAAGAAATGAGGACCTTAATAATAAGGTCTAAGAAAAAGCATTGTGCAAACTAGGGTTCTCCTGGTGATGTTGCTCATCATTACAGATTAAGACGTGGTAATGATTCTGCTGAAATAAGAAAAAAGTGCCAACAACCTTTTTGGTTTGGTGTTCTGGGCTAAATCACTTGTGTCCTTAGGGGCTTCAATCTGACCACATCATCTATTAAAATTCTACATTTTATTAGAACAATAGCAGACTAGACTCTAAGGACAAGAGAAATTCTCTGTGTATACCATATGTGTTTACGTGTGTTTTGGTGTTTGTGTGTGTGTGCATGCACAAATCTCTGATTGTACGTGGATGCCAGAGGTCCATGTAGAAATCTTCCCTGATCCTTTTCTCTGTCTTTTTTTTGGAGGGGTGGGCAGAATATTTCATTGAGCCCAGAGCTCACGGATTTGGCTAGACTGGCTGTCCAGTGAGTTCCAGGGATCTGTCTGTCCGCCCTCACCCTGCTCCCACCAGTGCAGGAATTACAAGTGTGCACCACTATGCTCGGCTTTTTACATAGGTTCTGGGGATCTGAACTCAGGTCCCCACACTCCTAAGACAACATTTTACTACTGACTGAGCTATCTCCCAAGTCCCAGACTAATGAGTGGTCTTCTAAGTGCCTGTGACACCTTGTTCATTGCAGCCACAGAGAGGAATAGACCAAGACTCACTGCACAAAGGCCTAACTGGGGCATGTGGCCTGCAATGAGCACATTGCATTCCAAGCTGGAAGTCTTTGCTGTCTGTGGCAATCCATAGTGCATCCACTAACAGTAGGTCTTTAAAAGTGACAGGCTTCTGAGAGGCTCTGATCAAGCCTACCAGAAGGACCACAACTTAGGTGGGGTGCAAAGCTGGGGGTGTTGAACTCTGAGGAGAATACCACTGTACACAAGCAACATCTTCGAGGAGGGTGTGCCCATTCCTCCCAGCCTGTCTTCTAGTGAAACCCTGGTTACTCCCTCCTTACCTTCCTTTTAGCCCTTCTACCCCTTGGAAGATGCCACAAGGATCCTCTCTGTACCCCATGGCCAGTTTTGAAATTGTCACCAGCATCCAATTCCACACGTTTGTGTCCCTTTTGCCATCCTTCACTTTTCTGTTTCCTTTCCCCCTTCCCCCTTTTTACTACAAGGATTTTCTTTCTTGTTCCTTACGATTTGACAACGGGTCCTGTAGAAGGACTGACATAGTTTTAGGTTAAAAAAGAAAGGCAAACAAATAGGTCCAAAAAGGTGAAGAGTCTCTCTGTGGTTACCACGCTCTGGAGTTTTATGGGAAGGAGCATGTGTGCGAACGAATGTAGAGAGCAAGACACTAGCTGGCCTGGTGACCAGGAGCCCGCCCCCATCCCTCCCCGCCCCCTCCGGCGCTCACACTCAGGAAGCAGCTGGCTGCCGGCCGGCCCTCGCGGCCGCACACACATCCACACTCCTCGCCCGGCTGCCTCCCTCCCGCCCTCTTCCCCCTTCCCCTCTCCCTGCAGCCGGCGTCCCTACTGCGCCGCCCGGGCAGCCCAGAGCGCGGCGCGCAAGGGCACGGGAGCCAGGGGCCGCGCACCTCGGGGCCGCGGCGGGCCCGGGTCCAGGCTCGCACCGGCGCTCTCCAGCCGGGACCCAGCTCAAACAGCCAGCATCCCGAGCCCGGCCCCGGACTCCACGCATCCTCTCGGCCCAGAGCGAGGATGGACACCCAGGGCCAGGCACAAAGTCGCCGCTCAACTTTGTAAAGACATGGTTGGAGTGTGTCTGTGTGTAGCGGGGACAGCGAGCTGATGCGGAGAATCGGCCGGCTGCCCTGCCTCCTCCTTCCCGGGCTGCCGCCGCCGCAGCCGCGCGCGCACACGCACGGCCATCGGGCCGCGTTTCCGAGCTCCGGTCCCGGGCTTGGATGTGAGTTTTCATTTCCGAAGGAGGCAGAGCCCGCGTGGAGCGCTGAGGGGCTCAGCCCCCACCCACTCGTCGCCAGTGCTGTCACGCTCGGGCTGGCGGGGAGAAGAGACTAGCGCGCTTAGCTTTGTTGTGGAAATCCGGTTACCTGGTAAGTGGATGCCATAGGAACTTTGTTCAGCTGGCGAGAGACGGAGCGAGAAGGCGCTGGAGAGTGTGGGGGCGGTCAGTCTCAGAAATGCAAACTCGGGATTAGAAATAGTTTGTGCACGCCGGGTTGTTGGCGTTCGCGCGGGTTTGAGGACACGGGCACCCCAACTCCCCATACTCAGGGCTTCTAGAGACCTAGGCACACCTTACCGAGGCTGATGGCAATATTCACTTAGCCATCAGACTGGCTGTCAGTTACCTAAGAGCGCCCAATGTAGACGGAAAGGAATCCAGCAAGGTGTTGACGTTTCACTTACGAGGGAATAGTCTCTGTGCCTTTTAAAAGAAAATACAGGTTCCGGAAGGCTAAACAGTCAGGGCCAGTTTACTGAGCGCTCCTGCACGGTGCGCGCCACCCCTCGGGGTCATACCTAAGGGAAACTTTGGCGAAGCGGGGAGTGATGGGGTGACCTGAGGTCTTTCGCTCACAGTCGGGACAGTAGTTGTCTTTCCGGCTTCCACGTGTTTGTGTAGCGCCACGAAGGCTGTTTTCCACTTTCGTGTTTCATCCAAGTTGGTGTGCCCATTGTTTAGGGAGGTCCTTGGGTTCCGGGATACAGCTACTAGTCGGTAGAGGAGCAGCGATCCGCATCCGCCAAGTTTCAACTATAACCTCCCACGCCACGAAATCGCAGACACATTCAGACACTAACACCCCCCCGCCGGGTTCGTCACCTCGCGTGTACATTTTTTTATGGGCCGGGACAAAATGTCAGCACTGTTTGGGAAATGTCTCAGTCTCGGGGACTTTGTCCCGCTTCAAGACTCTGGTCCCTATAAATGACCCTGTGTCTATTTTGAAGTCGGCCGGGACCACTTTCTGGAAAGCGTGAGTGAGTTGTTGGCAATGCTAGACACACACCTTGCCCCAAGCGACATTTCCAAGTTACTCACTAGAGCTGACAAGTCACCCAGGGGACAAGGAACTCACCCAAATGTCTGTAAACCTTGGCCCGGGCGAATTTGTCATCCTATGGATGATTCAAGTAGGTACCTGGAGGGAGACACTTTGGGGAAAGGTCGCGCCCTTGGACTTGGTATGTAGTGTGTTTGGAAGGGGACCGCAAAACGACACCTGGTGCGGGGCATTTGCACCGTGGTCCGGATACGGGGTACGGGGCGCTGCGCACCCGAGTGCGGCTTCCGGGGCTCCGACCCGCGGGTCCCCTGGGTCGGTCCAGGCTTTTTCACAGGCGGCTGGCGGCGGCCTTTCTGCCCCCGACTTACTCAGTACGGGGTTGCACAACAGGAAGCCGGCACGAGTTTGTTTTGTTTTGTTGCGTTTGCTCGCTTGCTGGCTGGCTGGCTGACACGCAGCGGGTGAGGGGCGGGGGCAGAGCGGGGGCGGCAGGGTGCAGCGAGCACCACTAGGGGCCCTGGCGCCTCCACCTCCGGACCCTCCCCTCACTTACCTCGGGGGAGACCAGGGGACCCAGGACCCCCGCCGGGCAAAGGTGTGTGTGTCTGTGGGTCCGTCTGTGGGTCTGTGCCTCTGTGTATATGTTTGTGTGTTGGGGATGATGTTGAAGACCTCCGGAGGGCTGTCTACCTACGGTTGCGGGGCCACACATCTCAGCCCTGCAGCCCCACCGCCACCTAGGCTCTTCTGCCTTGTGTACATCTCTTCCTGGTTTGGCTTCCCTGAACCCATAGGACCCAGCTTGGTCCTATGGGATAGACGAGGGTAGGGGGCCACTTCCGGAATCCTACGGAGCAGTGTTCACAGGGACTCCAGCAATTGCAACCCTGTTTCTCCTGGAGTGTACACTTTCCCAATCCTGCAGTCTCTTTCTAGGACAGCAACGTCTCTTGAGAATTGGGGTTGGTGGTCCCTGGTGATCCTAGAGTTGGCGAGGAAAGAGAAGTTATACAGCTCCCCCCAGTGGACCAATTCTCTTTGGGTTATGGGACTAGGAGTCCCCAGAGGTAACTGTTAAAAAGGCCTAGGGGACCTGGAAATCAAGACTCTGAGACTCAAGGGGTTTTGCCTAAGAATCCCGTCCAGACTTAAGCATCCAGGAAAAACACTGAAGTTTCTCAGTTGAGAACGGTTCTTGGCCAGAAGGCGAACTCAAGACAAACGCGAAGCGTCTTCTGTCTGCTCTGAAGCTTTGATGAGTCATGCTTTCTGAAAGCCTTGGGTGGTAGCCAGGTCCGTTCCCCAAATTTCTCCTTGCCCCACTGGACTTCACTTTTTAAACTAAATTGGGAACTTTTTAAATGGTAAAAATGAACTCGTGTTAGTTTAAACCTTACTTCCCGCTTTCACTCTCTCGTTTGCTGTAAGGCTACACAAGGCAGGTGCAACCTGTAAAAGTTTGCAGGAAAATAATGAAAGTCGTGCTTGGAAAGACCTGATCTAAAGAGGGAACTGCGTGAGCTTGTATGTTCCCCCACATCCCCTCTTCTTCCCCAGTGAGAACGGCTGACATTTAATTACTTTACTAGAATTTGCCACAGTTCTCATCAAGAGTAGCTCCAGCCCCACTCCCCCTTGAATTGAAGGAGGCATTATCCCCATTCTTATTGGTACTTTGTTCATTCCTTTTCTTCCCTGCCAGGAGGACTAGGCCCTTCTTGAGCGTGAGTTAGTTAATTCCTTGTGCTCTGGGATGATTCCCTCTTCCCTTGCTCCCCCTAAGGTCAGTCTGGGCAGAGTGGCCTTTCTACAATTCATTGATTCTATCAGGCTTGCTTTCCATCGGTTCTCCCAATGATTCTCCCAAAGTCCCCACTCAGATTAGCAGAGCTCCGATAACTGGGATTGGTTGATTTGCTTGGGAGAAAGTGGTCCTTACTCCAAAAAGTAACTGTTTCTTGGATGCACTCCAAACTCTACCTAGTGTGGAATTTTTACCTGGGTAAAAAAGAAGGGGGGGTTAAATAAATGGAGCTGATGTTTTCTAATAGCCCTAACTCTATTCATGTGGCAGAGGTGGTCACTCCACAGTTCCAGAAGACAGTTCAGTTGTTCACATTGTCTTTTTCCTAATAGGCCTGAGGATATTCTGTGCACATCGTCCTCTCAGGTTGTAGTTGCTGGTCATTGGAGTTGGAATGTTAGTGTTTAAATCTCCCAGATTGTAGGAGTTCTTTTGAAGGAGTGGATCCAGGAAGAGGCACCGGAGCACACTCTTATCTTTGGGAGAAGTCATTTCCTGTGTTTCTGCAATTACTTTTCTATAGAGGAATTCTATTCTAAATAAGGTGTCAATACAGGATTAACCCTTTTATGTTTGGCTAGTCCATAAACTCAGGACTGAAGGGGGAAAAGGCACATGGGTAGTCTTTGCAATAAAGACAGGATGGCATTCTTATTCAAGTACAAAGAGACAAAATGACATGAAGATGAGGCGAATTTTTCTAGAAGATGCCCGAGTTCCATGTTTTTCTAGTCACCCCCTTACTTTAGGCAGAGTTGATACAAAAGCCAGCGTTTTTATTGAGGTAAACAAAATATCCATCTGGAAGATCACACCTCTTAGCTTCATAAACAGGACACACCCAGCAAACTAATACCCCAGGAACATCTCTCCCTCAGTGACTGCCTCCCTGTAAGGCAGTGGTTCTCAATTTGTGGGCTGCAACCCCGTTTGCAGGTTGCATATCAGTTATCCTGAATGTCGCAATGTATTTGCATTACGATTCATAACAGCGGCAAACTTAAAGTTGTGAAGTAGCAATGAAACAATTCTATGGTTGGGGGTCAGCACCACATGAGGAACTGTATTAAAGGGTCGCAGCATTGGGAAGGCTGACAACCACTGCTTTAAGGTAACACTGCCCCATTTCTAGCTCTCGTGTGAGTTTCCCTGAACAAGTATCTTTATGCAATTGGAATAGTTCTAGCTTTGTTTGATCTGCACACAACTTTATAGTAGGTCAGATAATTTTGCTTTTCCTTTAAAGGAGATGGGAACAGTTTGGCTTAGACATAGTATTTGTTTGAGCATTACTTAAAGTGGTAGGGCTAAGGAGAAATGCAAGCGAAATGGTTCATATGTCTACCTGTCAGCAGTTCGGTACCTGCGTGCCTTGTGTGACTCCGGGTGAACAGGAACAGGGCTGAAGAGTATGCATTGGTAGCCCTGGGGTGAGGGCCACCACTCCACAGCAAACATAACTTGGGTCTAGTACTGGATTGACTGTAAAAGTTGTCCACCAGAATGTCAAGGTAGGAATATTGTGTCTGCACAGAGGACGGGATAGGATTTCTATGTTACGTTTTCCTGCTTAGAGAGAGGAAGATAGTAGGAGCATGGGATAGACTAGACAGTATACAACTGTAGTTAAGCTGGATCAACAAGTCATAGAGCATGGGGCTCGTTATTACACTGTCACATGTCACTTATACTGTATTTATTCAGATAAGAAATGATAAGGGCAGACTATAGTTATATGTCTCACTTACGTTTTCTGCACAATATGATCTGCATAATATGGATAGCATAAATATAGTAAATATGTATAAATTAGTATTGAAATGTATGTGTGATAACTAAGATGTGAAAAGAACAGATATGTAAATACAATGTATGACAGTCTCTACATACAAGGGCTGGGGGAGTTCAGATATAAGCTAAAACTCAAAGAAGTGAGAATTTACAGGGAAATGACACATAGCCAGACAGGCACAGCGCACCGTAGCATGGTAGGAATTTAAAATGAAAAATGTGTGTGGAGTAAAATAGTTAACATTTGTTGACTTCTTTATGTCCTTGGCACTGTACTGAGAATATGACATACATTGCCTCATTTATTACTCTGTAATGTCATGGACAGCGCACAAGAGTATGGGTGTCTTCATTTGACAGATCGAGAATGGAGACTCATTTAGGAATAGTAAGGAGGATATAAAATGGGCTTGGAGAGGGAGTAAAAGTGGGCTCGAGGGTGGTTCATTTGGTAAAACTCTCACAAGTATGAGGACCACGTGAAGAAATGGATGTTTTCCCAACGTTTTCAGCATGACCGGAGTTCTAACCCTAGAACCTGTGTGAAAATGCTAGATATGGTGGTTCACTGTGTAACAGCAGCACTGGGGAGGCCCAGGCAATGGGGATCGAGTCAGTGTAGCTTCATTGGTGGGTGCTAGGTCAGTGCGAGATCTTGTTTTGGAGGAGGTAGAGATGACACCAGAGGTTGTCATCTGTTTCCCACATGCGTGTGCGCATGCCCCTTTCCACGTTGATCTGCACACATAGAAACTTGCATACCTATATGCACACACCATACACAAACCCAGAAAGAGGAGGCTGGGAACTGTGGAGGCGGGTTTCACGGCAGTGTGCTAGAGTAAGAGTCCAGTCGTTTTTTGTTTTGGGAACAAAATTGGGGGATTTGTCTGCATGGCTTGAAATCTCAGAGATGCCACGCAGCTGAGCACATACTTGAGATGAAGAATGTGGGGCCATTCTTGTCGGCTGTGATCTCTAGGCCAAGAACATGAAAGGCTGCACGTTCCTTCAGGGGCAGCAAGCCTTATGGAACTATAGATGAGCAGATAGGCTGAGCACAAGATCTGACCTTGTTCCAGGCTCCTTGATGAAGTGACCAGTACTTCTGAACATCAGTGATTTTTACAGTTCTGAGCCAGAGCTTCCAAGTTTCATTTCTAGGCCTGCTGAATACTGTACACAGAAAACCAACTGGAGGCCAGGGCTTTTGCTGTTTTTGTGTGTGAAGAAATAGATTAATGTTTTCCCAACCTTTTCAGCATGACCAATAGGCTCCACTCCTGTCTGTAACTTGGCTTAGTCATTCAAGAAGGTTTAAACAAGATTTTTAATAAATATGTTGTCATGTTGGGTAAAGGCCGAGTCATTGTTGTGGACATTCATACTTCTTCCATGATGTCAGTGGACAGAATTAACTTGTATAAAACTTCTGTCTACCAATGATTAAAAATACCTAACAGTGGCTACTTTCAAGTCACTGCGGCCAAGGAGAGAAATCATTCAGTCCACGTGTGGCAGAGATTCTTCGGCAAGCTTGACTCTTGGTCTGGATGATCAACTTTGCTTCTAGAATCTTCTATAGGCAGCTGTCTCTTACCCTTTTGAGAAAGTTGTGGTTTTAACCTTAAAAATAGCCATTCCTGTGGACGGAGTGGTAGGTTATACAAACCGAGGGACCTGGAGCCGTCTTTCTGTCTAGGCATAGTTCCCTTCGCCTGTGCCTCTTTGTGGGGGGATGGGTTTTCATGTTTTCTCTACAAAGAACATTCTCCAGTCAGTTTCCACCGCTTTTCCAGTTTTGGAAGAAGAGGGCTTTGTGTCTCAAATGATGGCCACGTGGGACTCAGTCCCAGCAGTGCAGGTAATTAATGCAGGGGTGACATCATAGGGGATGAATTAATTTTTTCCATTTCAGATTCCTCATCTCAGGATCTGATGGTTTAACTCATATTAAGACCACGTTTCAAAAAAAAAAAAGCTTCAGTCTTCTAAAAGAACTGAGTCGTGTTACTATATAGCTATTGCATATTTTGGTTTTTTTTTTTTTTTATCAGGGAGTGACTTCATTCTCGGGATTAATGTCTACACTCTGCAACTGGGAAGATCTAAAAATAATAAATAATTATTGCTATTATTATTAATTTATAGGTATGGGTGTTTTGTCTGCATGTGTGTCTGTTCACCACATGCATGCCTGATGTCTGGAAGGCAAGATGGGTTTTTTTTTGACCCCTTGGCACTGAGTTACAGAGAGCTGTGAGCTGGCATGTGGGTGATAGGAACTGCACCCCAGTCCTCCGAAGAGGAACCAGTGTTCATAACCTTCACACTGACCCATCAGACTCCATTTTCGATTGTTTTGATGCTGATGCTGTTGATAACTCAGTTGTTACTTATCAGCACAGATGATCAATTCTTCTCTGTTGAGAGGTGATAGATAGCAGTGGTTGAAATGTAGCTTTATATTGTTTGACCTTTAAAAAATAATAAAGCTGAAGCAGAGGCAGGAAGATCTCTTGAGTTCAAGGCTAGTCTGGTCTACAAAGGGAGTTCCAGGTCAGCTAGGGCTACCTGGAGAATATCTGTCTCAAGAAAACAGACAAACAAAGAAACAAAACCAAACCAAAACAAGCAAAAACTTATAAAAGTAGCAAGCTTTCAAATATTTTCTACATTGTATACCATTTTGGTATTCCTTTTACTTTGATTGTTTAAATCTGGCTGTACGCACAGCTGCTGTTTGTAGGTGTTTGGGCCAGCAAAGAGTCCAAAATGGTTTTCTAACACCAGGTTTTGTTTCGTTTTTATCGTGACCCACCATAAATTACAGTGTTTATCCAAAACACACTATGTGCATACAGATAAGTACATCTGCAAAGAAGTGAAACAGAACAGTTCTTGACTGTTACTCTTGATGTACTCTGATAGCTTCAAATATATTGCAGTCTGTTCTATTTATTTATTTAAAAAAAAACCTTTCCCTGTTGAGTAACTGATACCATAGGCCATCAGGGGATTGCTGCCCAGTTTGCAAAACACTGCTTTGGAATGAGTACTTTGTTAACTGTAGGCCTAGGAACTCAGCATATTCCTACCTGTGCTGTGCCAAGGCATCGCCAGCCCATGATTGCCTGTCCAAGCGTCCCTGTATATGCCGGTTTTTGGTTTCAAGTTCATTCTAATTTGATGATTAATAATCTAATTATGATTATGATTATTTTTTGGACTGGCCATTCTTTGTAGGGCCACAGCTTTCTAGACCTTTCTGTACTCATTGACGAGTTAGTGACTGAGACAAAGTGATGACAAACTTGTCAGTATTTTTGCTAAAACCAGTGACACTGAGTAAAGCAGGAGGCTGCGAGAGGCCTGTGGATGCACGCAGGTGTGGAAGATGCATTCTGGGTAAAGCAGGAGGCTGCGAGAGGCCTGTGGATGCACGCAGGTGTGGAAGATGCATTCTGGGGGCAGAGGTGTTGCCTAGCTTCACTGTTGGTCTCCGACACAGGTCTCTCTGAAGGTTTAGATTTTCTACCAGGCATCTGGTCTGTAGTTATTGTCTTCACAGCCACTGCCTGGATCTTCAGAATGACTGACTAGGATGGGCTCCAGAACCAGATGTCCCGTCCCCCTCCTCTTCTTCCTCTCTTAGTCTTTGGCCATGCTTATGGCCCACCTTGTAAACATCATAGCTACAGACTTCGATTTAAAATGCACTGTCAGTTATTTTATTCCATTTGCTGAAGAAAAATTAATCTTCATTCTAGAGACAGTTTATAAATACAAAATTTAGAATAGTTACGATATGTTGATCGTGAGTTAGTTTAGAGTTTGGAATAGTTACAGTATGTTGATCATGAGTTTGTTTAGAGTTTAGAATCATTACAATATGTTTATTATGAGTTAGTTTAGAGTTTGAATCATGGGTTCTGTTGAAGCAAGGCCCTAATTCAGGCTATAGTGTCTCTTCTGAGTGGTTGTTGGAAGACTTGGAATGCTAAAGTGAGATCTCTGATTTCATCTTACCAGAGAGTGTATTGTTAAGCGTTAGTATATACAGATATTCAGCATAAATGTGGTAATATTCTTACAGTCTTCATTAGGCCCTGAGAGTACTGAGTGAAAAGATGTATATGCTTCTTTGAGTTTCTGCTCTGCAACTCAAATGTGAGTGTCCTTTTGTGACTCTGTTGGTTTCAGTGCATACAGTTAGGGAACCATACAAACAACTATGTCTTGCTGTGGATCCATTCATCATGTTAGAGGACATTCCAGGTTTGGTCCAGAGAAATGATACTGTCCACGTCCGATATATTTCCTCCATAATATCCTCCCACATCACGGACTCATGTTTGCGCTCTCCTCTTGTTGAAATTGCCGACAAGAATCACTCTGATTTATTGGTGACATCTAATTAGCTGTGTTTATATTGTTGCCAATAAAATGACTTACATGATTGGTTTTTGTTTATACAGTCTTTACGGAGGAGTCAGTCACCTGTGTTAGAACAAGGTACATTTTGCTTATTAAAATGAACTCTTGGGATATAAGAACATTCAGCTCTATCTGTCCTTGATTAAATTGTGAAATCTGCTTCACACTGCAGCCGTGCATGAGAATAACTTATATTATCCATCAATAGGTTTTTCATTTCTATATTCTTCAGGCTACAGAAAGCAGTAACAGGAGAAGCCCAGGAGAATAGCATAGGCCTATTAAACGATAAAGGCAGTGAAGTTGAAATGATAGAGCTTAATGAAATTATACAATCATTAACCCAAAAGGGGAAAACGAAAAGAGTAACATGCCATAGATGGCTTACATGTGCACACACACACACAATGCACACATGCACCATAAATGCATGCACACATTTGCTTATATGCATATATATAAAAATTATCATATTCAGAATCAGTTTGCTTCCTGACCATTATTTGTGCTTCATTAACAGGATTTTTTTTTGTGTGTGTGTGTGTGCAGGGTAAGAATTGCTCTCGGCATAAGGAATGGAAAATGTAACAAAGGCTAAATGTAGCCTAAGGAAATGAAATGATGTATGAAAATTAATAATTAACTGGCTCATCAGATGAATTATGACTCTAGATGAGTCTATTAATGGTATTTACTAAGAAAGGGTCTTTGGCTGTAAATAGGCATTATAGAACTCGTTTCTGGAATTTTCTTGAGAGGATGAGTTAACATTGCTTTCGTTTGTCTAATCTCTCCTAATCTGTAAGGAGCAGTGTCTGGAACCCTGCGAAGAAGACTGAGCCATGATTTTGTATTTTGATCAAAGTTAATGCTTTTTTAGAGAATGAGTGGCATTATTAAATGGTTTTTCTACCTTAGTTTCCTTAGGGGTTGAGTCATTTCCTCTCTGACCTGAATTACAGGAGTGTTTTAAGAGTTTGAAAGTGGTCAGAAGGAAAGATTTAGTAACTCATTAGCAGAGTGAACATTTTCATTGTGAGACACAGTGGGGTATAAAAATCTAAGATTGGCAAAACGTCATATATGAAAATCCTGAAGTTTATATTTCTGTATGCTCTTTGTCTTTCTCCTTAGAAAGTCTTTGTTCTTTTATCTTGGTAGTCTTCAGTAGAATGTCTGGGCCTAAGACATTCTTTTTTAAATTTTTAAATAAACATTTTTAAATAAAAAGAGGGGACTGGCGAGATGGCTCAGAGTTAGAAGCACTGGCTGCTCTTGCAGAGGACCTAAGTTCAGTTCCCAGCACCCACGTGGCAGCTCACAATTGCCGATATCTCCAGTTTCAGGGGATCTGACCTCCTCTTTTGGGCTCTGTGGGCACCGGTCAGGTTCATGGCGCAAACACAACACTGATACATATGTTTTATAAGTAAATACATCTTTGTTAAAAAGAGGTTCTCTCAGTGAAATTTTCCTGGTAAAGTGTATTAGTCAGGGATTTTCTTTTCCTAGCAGAATCTAAATTTAGTGCTGCATTCCTTTGTTTTTGGTTAGTGCTGTCTTTGTGCATGGTGTTAGGGGAGGCCTGGCCCTCCCAACAGTCTTTAATTGGGTTGGTAGAGAGGGCTTCTGTTTTAGTTCTGTGTCTACACAGTTCCTCTAGCTTTAATTCATAAAGAAATAGATTTGATATATTAATTTGTTATTGTAGTATGTGAGTGTTTTTAAAGTAGTACTTCTTATCTAAAGTATTAAGAAAAGCAGACTATCAGGAGACCCCAGTGATTGTGTTTGCCTTCCCAGGCTTTTAGGATGGAGAACCAAGTCCAGGGAGCTTGTGACTTAGGTCTCGGCTCCTTGGCTTCTTCAAAGCTTCTCAATGATATTTGAACATAGGCCTTTCCTAAAGTCGAGTGGTTTACTTCTTTATTAGCCAGTAGGCTTGAAATGATATTGTGATCAATGGCTTAGCTCAGAAGTATAGAAAACGTTACACCGTGAGTAAACTAAATTGATTTTCTAGCTCCTAGCGTTGAATGCTCCAAAGATTTGTTGATATAATTCATGTGGAAACTTTAATTTTAGGCATATTTCCCTATATAGTTTATTTCTTTTCATCTTACATCCCCACCCCACCATGTAGTTTCTATCTTTTTTTTTTCAATCTCATGGGTGGTTTTGCTTAACTTAAATGCTTGTTTGCCTAATTTTTTTCTATATTAATCATGTCATTTTGGGGGGGCTTCTTTTTTCTCAGTTACAAAAGTTAAGTACATTTTGTTGTTTTTTTCTTTAAACCTATTTCAAACCTGAGTGTAATTTATAAAAAATAAGCAAAATAAATATTCATGTACGACATATCGGTATGATATTAATTAAGCATGATGTTTGATTCTGCTATTGCTTTCTCACCTTCCCTTCTTGCAGGTCTTAATGGCCGTGCCTAATGCTGGAATTCTTAGTGATGTGCTTTTCATCCAGATTTTGATGAGAACTGCTGTGTATAATGCTGGTGCAAAATGACTTTTTTTTTTTAACAAAACAAAATAAAACAGAAATGAGCACAATCAACAAATCAGCAGACATTTGCCACTTGGACATGATTTAACTGACTCCAGTCATTTTGGACCATTCTTCATTTTCAAAAATTGGCCAATATGGCATATTTATTTGCTTCTTTTTGGTAGCTACTGAATAAATGCTTCCTCTGAAAGTACAGTGCTTAGAAAGCACTATTTTATGAATGAACGGAGAATGGATAATGCTTTTGATTCTTGCTCAAGATCGAAGGGAGCGGTTGGTAATATAGTGTAGCTCCATGTACACACGACAGATGTGCACACGACAGATGTGCACACGACAGACAGTGTGTGGGGAGTGTTCCATAGTCAAAGAAGAACTGACTTACGACCAGTTGAGTAGCAAGCTCTATTCTTACTGTTTCATGAAGAAATCCAGTCATGCAGGTTTGGATAACAGGACCTGTGGTGGCAAGGGAAGTGGGAGTGGCAGCTGTGTGACAGAGAGAGTTCTGCAGTGTCTCTTAGGGGTGGCAAAGCTAAGTGTCATCAAAGATGGGATTCCTGGCAAAGCAGAGAAATAAAAGAGTACATTCTGAATTTTACATTTGAATCACAAAGTGCCTCAACGTAGGCACGCGTGGTAAATTTCATGGATAGCACAGTGAACATTTGAGTATATTGTATTTCCTAAAATGGCAAAATAAAACAATATCCTTGAAGAAGTTTTCAATCCTTGGTAGCCTTCCCACGATGATTGGTGCCGCCAAAAATAAAACAATATCCTTGAAGAAGTTTTCAATCCTTGGTAGCCTTCCCACGATGATTGGTGCCGCCATTTCTCTTGGATCTTTTGGAGCTGAGTTGAAAATATTTGTGTGACCTCAGGTGCATCACACAGGATAAAAAACAAAACAAAACAAAAAAAAACCGACTTTTTTTCCCTGTTGAGGACATATGGATATTATTGACTTGTTCTCAGTCTTCATTTCCTGTGTTTGTTCAGCCGTGGCCACACCTATGACTATCTTGTCTCTGTAAAAGATACATAGTGGCTGTTTCAGACATTTTCAGTAGAGGCACCTAGTGTCTCCTTAGACCTACTTTAAAGAGTGAGTTGTTGGGGGTGGGGAGAGCCTTCCTTAGTGATTTAGACCTAGGAAGTTTTGATGTCATCACATATAAGTGAAAATAGCATTCTGTGGACACATTTGTATTTTTTTTTTGCTCCCATCAGAGGCTCCCTAACACTATGTATATACGTAATACAGTAGGCTTTCTGTGAACATACTGGTACCCCACCTTAAGGGTTCCTCTTCTGTGCTTTCCAGGAGGTCTTGTTTATAACTCCCTACTTTCCCAGACCCTCACATGGAAGGTGGAGTATTGTAACACTGAATCTGGTTCAAGCTCCATAATTCAGGGTCAATATGGATCTAAGGTCTTAATGCTGCTCTAAGTATTTCAGTATAAGGAACGACAAAAACTAAAATTCCCATGCTTAGAATTCTGACTTTCTGAAAACCTGGGCACTGTGAAAACATTCCTCTTAGGATGAACGTCATGTTGGCTTTGTATTTGCTGACTGGGAACTTCAGAAGTTTAGTCTCACAGCTCCCAGAGGCTGGTGTTCTGGATTTCCAAAGACTCTGTAGGGTCCTTTGGGAACAGAATGAGTTACATTGTGCGAACAGTCCTCGGTAGACTGATGGTTGCTGCTGAGAGAGCACCATATTGAGAAGGCACAGTGGCGAACAGGACAATGCAGTGACCTATATAATACAAGCTTCCCATGAATGCAGAAATAGAAAGTCCTTGCCAGGGATCTGTGTGTTTTATGATCGTGTTCTACGAGAGAGGCCAGTTTGCTTACTGTGTTTCTTTTTGTCTTGGTATGAGTGATATACAAGTTGAAAAATTGCTGTGTCTTATTTTCAGTTCTGCCTTTCCCAATGCCTGTATTTGTTTTTGTTTTAAACAGACTCATCACCTACCCCATGGATAAATTACTTGACTTACCCTGAAAGATTCAGTAGTGCCATTGGATACTGACCATCTTGGCCTTAGGGCTTTCAGAATGAATGGAAGGTCATGTGGCATGAGTCTCCATCAGCCATCAAGAAACCCGCAGGGGCCTGGGTTGCTCAGTGGTCAACATACTCCTCCCATCAGAGCCCACTCGGGCACTCCGGGCCCCTCATCCTGTGCCAGCCTACCTAGTCCCGCTATTGGAAGTCTTGCTAACAGCCTCCACCTCAGGATGTCCTCCGGAGCAGGGATGGCTCCTCAGAGCAACATGGCCATGAGCCCCATCCATCTGCCTGCCCTGAGCCCCAGGAGACAGTTACTCACCAATGGGAAGCCTCAATTTCCAGCCACTCAGGCTGGTGGCATGGCCGCATCACTTACTGTAAAGCCCAAACAGCAAGAATTTGGAGACCCCTTTTCTCCAAATCCCGAGAAAGGTAGGATTGTTGTTTTGAAATTTTTTTAAAAACGGGAAAATTTTATCTCCCCCGTGTCTTTTCACTGCCAGCGAGTTCTATAGAAAATATGTGTAATTTAACATCAGCGTCCAAGTTCACAATCTCATGTTTGGCAAGGGGCTGGCTGTGTAGTTGTGTGTGAACGCTAGGTACAAGTGTGTGACCCCTCAGAATGTGAAGCAGAAGGGTCAGCTTCAGAGGGAAACAGGGCAGGCGCTGGTGACAGGAGGGCAGGAGCAAGGTGATGGAGTCTATCTTCTGCATACCTGTGGCTCTGCCCTGGCTTCTGGGAGTAGAGGGGTGGATTCTATCAGCCCTGGAGGGCCGGGCTGAATCAGAACCATTGCTGGTGTTAGAAGTACTAGAAGAAAAGCTGTGCTTGGAAGGGAAGGGTTAAAAGGGAGACATTGTAATAACCAGTAAAAAGAGGAGTCAGTAAATATAAATAAGAAAATTAAGAGTGAAATCAACAGAGGGAATCAAGTTGGAATAACGTATAACACACTCCCCTTAATGCTGGGGCTTGAAACCATGGCCTTTACAATAACATAGCAGGCAACTGCTGCACTGATGAACCCTGTCCCCACCGAGAATAATAAACATGTATTTAAAATTTGTGAGGGACTAGAAAATTTGGTTAATTTGAAATACACTATGTGCTTTTAGCTCAGTATTAATTGGGTTGCCATATATTTCAAATTAAAGAGTAGTTGTTGAGGATTGATAGAGTGTTTGAAAGACATATTCTCCAGCAACTGGGATGGACTTAATGAATTTATGTTGCAGATGGTATGTGTGTTCAGGCTAGGAAGAAAAGAGCCTGCGTCCTATGTAGCTACAGCATTTTATGTAAAATAGCACTCTGTATATTCCTTAAGGTACTTTACCATTAGTATTAAATGTTTGTATTCTGAGTGCTTATTTTGCACAGTAGATTTATCAACAGGCTTCTAAACAGCCACTTATCCTGTTAATTAAGGTGAATAATGATTTATAACAAACATGTAGCCAAAGAATTGTTTGTCTTGGTGTCTGTGTATTTTTTGGTGTATGAAGTGTTTGGTGTAAATGAAGAGATTTTTAAAAAAAATCCCCCCCCCCAAAAAATCCAAAACAGTAAACATAAATGTAGCTTTTATATTTCTCTTATACTTTATTATATTTTTTCATACTTATTTATATTTAGTCTAGTTTCTATTTGGAATTGTTTGCTCTCCTAGAGGTACTGGTATTTAAGTTCAGGTAAAGTTTCCCTGGGGTCCCTTTCCAGACTAGTCTGTCACTGTTAGGCCCCATGCAGCTGAGCACTGTGTCTTTCTTCCAAATGCCTCTGTTGGGTTTTAGAGGCATTGCTCCAGCGACACCTCTCAGCTCATCTTGACTAGCGAGCTGCAGCTTGCTTTTATAGGCACTTGTGTTTCTCTGTGTGACCTACCGTGCTAATGGTGATATTATTAACGATCTGCACGTCTCACGTCATGTAGTCAGGCAGCATGTGGGAATTCTTTCCAATATGGACTCAGAGATGGCTTGCACCATCTCGGGATGTGGGCTGTGCTTGATTTAACTGATGAAGTTCCCAAAAGAACAAGCACTTTGGGGACACTAAGAAAGAGCTTGGGAATGGAACTTTGATAGAAGTCATAATTATAATCCTGGTTGAAAATGTGCTTCAGGAACTTAGGTTGAGTGAGTCTGAGTGTGTCATCACGGGCCAGTATACCTTGTAATGCACACAGAGCAAGTGCTGCCTCCCAGTTCTTCCCCGGAGGCTTGCTGGCCCTCTGTTAGTAGACTGTGCCTGGCTTCCTGTCAACATGTTTGGAGCATGAGTTCTCACAGATAAGAAGCTGGGGACAATCTAAAGTTATTCCTCTCTTCCTTGCAGCTTTGATAGCAGTGTGGTCTTAGTGAGGCCAGAGCAGTTGAATTGTTCCTTCTAGAGTAGTTGAATTGTTCCTTGCTGATCTTGTCAGAATTCATAAATCAAGTCAACAGCCAATGGTGTGGGCTTGTTTGAACTCCTTCTGATCATTTGCTCAACAAATAATCATTGAACATATATTGTGGGGGAGCCATTGTTCTGGAAGACTTGCTAGTAAAATGTAGTCTTCGCCTTAGGGTGTTTGAGAATTCAGACAAATAGATGGGTAGTTAGAAAGCCTGAGGAATCTGGTGGGGGGTATACTCAGAGTAGTGTGGCAACCTTTGTGTGTGTGAGTACGTGTGTGTGCATGTGCAGGCAGTGCGGCATCCAGAGGACACTGATGGTCTTCTCAGTTATTTT
Organism: Ondatra zibethicus; assembly: GCA_004026605.1. NCBI lineage: Eukaryota > Metazoa > Chordata > Mammalia > Rodentia > Cricetidae > Ondatra > Ondatra zibethicus. Next base: position 34,803 of record PVIU01002457.1, on the reverse strand, counting down.
CCACCTTTTTATTGTTATTTTTTAAAGACAGGGTCTCTCACCCCGAATATGGAACTCAGTGGTTTTGCTAGAAAGGTTGACCAGTACACTGGGGATCCCATCTTTGTTTCCCCTGCTCTGGGGTGACAGCCATGTTTCTCCACTCCTGGCATTTCTGTGGGTGCTGGGGAATCCAAACTCAAGCCCCCATGCTTGCAGAGCCAGCACGTCACAAACTGACCCATCTCTGTAGCTCCACCTGTCAGCTTTTGAGAGGGCTCCATGGCCTAGGTGGATCTAGGGGGGCAGTGGGCTGTGTAAACACACGTGTGGAAAGTGAGGTGCTTGCGTTGTAACTGTACTCAGTTGTGTGTGCAAGAGAATACGAGTGTGTTCGTGCCTGAGCTGGCGTGGACACGAGGGAGCTCTCTAGCATTTGTTTTGGGTAGGGAGGAAAACACCATCCACGCCTGGAGGGATGAGATCAGGGGAGGTTTCTCGTTTCTGCCAGGCTCTGCATGCCTTGTAGGTGTAGGGTTTTATAAGAGCCGACGCTTGAGGAGAGTAAACCTAAGGCAACCCACGAATATCTTGAGTGACTCACCAAGAAGTGTAGAGGCGGGAGATGCTTTGACCCTGGGGCACCATGTAACTCTGGGCATACCAGTGAGGCTCCCGGGAAAAGAGCTTGGGGGGGGGGAGTGCATGCACAAGTCCATGTGAGTGCATAGAAATAGAGGCTTTCATTTTGTGGTTTCCTTTTTTTCTTTTTGAGAAAGGGTTTCTCTATGTAGCTTTGGAGCCTGTCCTGGAACTAGCTTTTGTAAACCAGGCTTTGAACTCAGAGATCTGTCCTCCTCTGCCTCCCAAGTGCTGGGGTTAAAGGTGTGTGCCCCCACCACTCGGGAAATAAAGAGTCTGGCTACTAGGAATTTGATAAAGAGATTGTGGTGGCCCAGGAGAGTGGGTGATTTAATTGCAGTCAGAACTGAGGGCCTGGCAACCAGAAGAACTAAAGGTAGAGTTTGTCTAAAGGCCAGCACATTCCAGACTCAGGAAGGGCCAGTATTTCAGTGTGAGGCAAGGAGAAGAAACCAATGTCCAGTTCAAAAGCAGCCACGCCGGAAAGGGTTGCCCCTCATGCAGAGAAGGGGTTGACCGTTTGCTCTGTTCAGGCCTGATTGGATGCAGCCTCTCATCACTCAGGAGGCCAGTCCCCTTCCTTAGTCCGCTGGTGTAAATGTTAATCTCATCCAGAAACGCCCAACGCGAACACCAAGCATGTGAGCACCTTGTAGTTCAGGTAGAGTCACACAAAGTTAACCACAGTGGAGTCTCATTGCTTTGGGACAGTGTAGAGTTTACACAGTAATAAAAAGAACCCTTTCTGAGCCCTGTGAGCAATTGTACTAACTCTTGGGACTGTATCCAGAGAATTTAAGTCCTTGAGGATGTTACAGGGGAACACTGGTGTGAAGTGTAGGTTTGACATTGTTACTTCTGTTGATTAAGGATTACATCCCAATAACCTGTAAACACAAGATAACAGTGGCTTCAGCATCCTGTGGTGTGGGTTTCAAATGGGTACCTCGAGGTCATCGGGATATTACAGTGAACTTAAAGAGGCCTAGGATGTTTTAAATTTTGAAGGAATCAGAGCAATGCGCTGCATTCTTTGCTCACCAGGTAAACTTCATGCTAGCGGAGATGATGGGGGCTTTCCACAGTCAATTTCATTACATTCCTTTTGGTGACCTCTGTGAAGCCGCAATCTCAGGGAAAGCAACCCCGTTTTAGTCCTGTTCCTGAAAGCAGTTCTCACTGTAGCGAGAAGGTAGCTGTGCAAGTGTCCATCGTGAGATGAACATGTGGACACAATGTGGTCTTGCACTTGAAAAGGGAGGACATTCTAGCACATTCTATAACAGATAAGCACTGAGTCAGCTGTGCAGAAAGAAATAGATCAGCTTCAAACACATGCATTTTGTGAGTCCTCTTGTATAAGGACTTGGAGTAGTAAAGTTTGTAGAGACAGTGGTTGCTAAGAGCTTGGATAACGAGAGTGAGAAGCGGTACAAAGATTTGGCTTGAGGTGAGAAAGTTTTGGAGTTTGGTGGGTAACTTACTTTTCAATTTTTAAAGTTATTAAATTGTTTAACATTTGGGGTTTTCTTTGAGAGAGTCTCAGAGACTGACCTGGCACTTACTTTGTAGCCTAGGCCGACCTTGAACCCCTTGTCTCTGCCTTCTGAGTGCTGAGATTCCTGGCGTTGAGTCTCCACACTGGGCTTTCTTACTACAGTTTTAGCCAACAAGTAGATGTGAACAGTCAGTGAGCATGCTGGGATCTGCCTCATTCTAAGGTTTGGGGGGAGGTAGGGTATACTATGGGAACGCCTATCCCTCCTGAAATGATGCCTAGTGAATCAAACCGGTATGCTATTTTTCTTTTAATTCATGAATATTACTCTTTACAGCTGCTAATAAGTTGCTAGAACATAAATGCTGTGAAGTGTTAACACCCAACTCCTTAATAGACATCTGTTAGGTGTTTCCGTGGGCCTAAGGGCCCCATAAAAACACAGAGACACTTGGTTGACTACATCTTCAAGTGCCCGGGACCTGTCATGAAGCCATTTCTTAGGGGTCAGTGTTGGCTTGCAGCTCCGCACTGCCGGGCCTAGGACCATGCGGTGTTCCTCTTGGCTGCACAGTGGCTGCCTCAGTCCAGCTGTGACCAGAGCTGCCTCCTGAGAAGAGGGGAGGAAGGATAAACGGCGGGAAGAGGAAAGGATAATTTCTCTCAATTTTGTGCCTTTTAAAAGTCTCCTGAGGCCCCCATCCAGTCATTGCCACTTAAATTAGCCAGTTGTTTAATAAACTACTTATCTCTCTCTTTTTTTTCTTTTTGGTTTTGGTTTTTTTCAAGACAGGGTTTCCCTGTAGCTTTTAGAGCCTGTTCTGGAACTAGCTCTTGTAGACCAGGCTGGCCTGGAACTCTCAGAGATCTGTCTGCCTCTGTCTCCTGAGTGCTGAAATTAAAGGCACCACCACCACCCGACAATAAACTACTTCTTAACAAGAAAAATTCATTGTTTGGTCTCAAGTGTTCCGTTCTTTTGTGGGTTTTTTTTTTTTTGCTTTACAGTAAAAATAACTAGCTAATTATTATTATTCAAGACAAGATTTTACTATATAGCCTTGGAAGGCTTGGAACTCAGTATAGACATACCTTGAACTTAAGTGATCCTCCTGCCTCAGCATACCAAAGTGCTGAGCTTACAGACATGTGCCACTATACCTAGATTAATAGATTTGACTTTTCAGCGTTTTGCCACATTTATCATTTTTAAGTACTTTGAACAACTTAAAAATGTAACAGACACTGTGACATTTCGTCTTTAAATTGCCATTCTTCATGTATGTACACAAATGCGTGTTCATAGCCAAGGAAGTCAGACAACAGTATCACTTACATATAATTCTATCTTAATATGCATTTCGTAATCACTCACTGCCGCCGATCTGGCTGAAATGGTGGGCCCATCTTTGCCCCTGTTCTTGCTCTGGGCCCATTTTAACTTGGGGATGACTAATGTGAAACTTTACCAGGCATCTGGTTCTTACTTCAGGGCCATATTAATGTTTTATCATCCATACATTCCCCTTAAATAAGACATCTCGATGGTACGAGTCTAATCAGTCCATGCCTAACATAACTGTGGTCTCTGGAAGTATTTGTATTTTTTAATTTTCGGGATGCTGTGACTCAGCCTAGCCATCAAGGCCTGAAGGTCAGCTTGCCATGTAGCAGGACTTTTTAGTCAAGTATCATTTATCCTCATATAAACCTTTTGTAGCATATTAATCAATGGCCCCGGGACATTAATACAAGCAGCACTAATCATGCAAATGCTGTGATCCTCATACCCAGACCCCCAAGGGCTTATTTTCCATGCTTGTTAGACATACGACCCAAATTATCCTGAGAAAAGCTATCTCAGCCACCACCCCCTCCCCCTGTCTCAGAAATAAGGTGGAGAAAGATTAGGGGAAGATGCCCAATGTTAGTCTCTGGATTCCATACCGGCGTGCACACCTCCCTGTGTGTGCCCCCCCTAATTAAAAAGAAGACTATGGAGTAGGTGATTTGTGTGACCCACAGTATTAGGACTCTGTCTTAGGACTGACTTGGTGAACGTGATGTTGTCATCAGATCGCTGCATTGCAGGCACGTTTCCTGTCAACGTTAGTCAATGATGTCACCCTCATTGGCCTCTCATAGCTGACCTCTGGTCAGTATCTGAGTCAGGTTTTCTTCATGGAGTGCGATGCTGTTTTCCTGATTTTGTCAGTCCTTGTGTGGTTCTTAGCTGGTGTTTTACTTTCAGACATACAGCAAGAAAACACTTGATAGATACTGGGTGTGAGAGGGCAGGGCTTGTTTCAGCTCCCAGCTCAAGCAACTTTTGTCCGTCATAGTGAAGCATGATAGCAGAAGCATGTCTGCAGGCATGTTTGGCTCCTTGCACAGTAACCTGACCATGAGGCAGGGGCTGACCAGAGCTTGGAGCTGGGTTAACCTCCCCTCTCTGCCCTTTGTGCCCAGTGTCTGCCAGCTTGGCAATATGTCCTGATCTCTAATACCTCCCTAAAGAATGCCCCTAGGAGACCACAGCCGCATCTCCTCGTCCTTTTTAGGGTCGCTGTAGACCCATTTAGGGACTCTTTCAAAAACGGTTCTCTGTGACTCATGACTGTCATAATTCTTTCTGATGCTCAAATTAACCCAAATATGGCCGGAGGAACCCTCTTGAAGTCAGTTCCTGTGTCCTTTAACCATGTTCCCATTAATACTTCCTGTTTTCAGATGTAACAAGATGTTTTCGCCTCACTTGTACTTCCGCGCCCTAGCCCTGAAATCACTCACTTTCACCCAGATTGCAAGTCTCTTTGAGTGGGGGCATGACTGGTGAGCTGTGTGAAAGGCCATCCTTACTGCTTCTGGGAGGCCATCACTCCCAAGCCCTGCCCATCCTTAGAGTTAGGGAATGCATTGGAAAATGAGGTGCCTTTGAAGGCAGCTCCGTGCTTTCCTTTATCTTGGGTCAGAGAGAGCCTGGGTCACAGGCATCAGTAGTCTTCACTGTTCTGCTCCACAGGAAGGGAAGGGACCATTCTAACTTAGCATTTCTGAAGCTGTAGAAGTTAGTTTTCAAGTTCGTTGCTTATACCAGGTCAGTTTTTAATGGGCAGAGGTGAGCCTTCCCCTGTTGTCTGCCCCTCAGGGGCAGCATGGAAGGGGAGGAGGCCTTGTGCAGGGCAAATTGCTGATCCGTCTGGGGCTTGTGAGTGTGGATTCCCACTTATGTCTCACCAGTGAGAGCATTTCCTTGCTTCCTGATCCAACAGCAGTCACTGTAATTAGACTCATAGAAACTTAGTTTTCAAAGCATTTGGGAAATCAGTTTTATGATTCCCACTTTAAGCACCTTTGACAGAACTATTTAAATATTTAAGACATTGCTGCATGTGTAGTACCTTGAGGACTGTATAATTGGGAAGATTTTCATTATAAAGGTTTTTATTTTACCTCAGGCCCTCTGACATTTCTTGTTGGGCTTGGCTGTCCTTGGAGACAAAAGGAGTTAGTTATTCATTAGCATTTGTGGGTTATTCATTATTGCTGGTTGGAGAAAAACAGAACAATATCAACAAAGGACACCGAACTAATTGGGATTTTAAAACTCTTTTGTGCCACTTAAGGCCGGTGAGTCTTGTAAAGACCTGGCTCAGGAAAGGTAACATTATGTGAACCTGGGAGTGCTGACACTTAATGTACGTAAGATAACACATCAAATTGTGTTTTTATTTTATTTTCTGATGCTCGTTGGTTGATTTTACGGGTCAGAGTCTGGAGTTCAGGTTAGGGATTGATTCCAGGGTGGGTTAGTTAGCTTCATGTTGTCTTCCTGCTCCTCCATCAGGAAGTTTACAAGATTGCCACTGATGTAAAATGTTACTTCTCGGTAGCGTGCCTCCCCTTCATTTTGAAAAACAACAGACAACAAAAACAAACTGTTTACCCCCAGGGCTGCTGAATGGAATGTAGCCATACTAGAAACTGACAAGGAATAGTGAGATGGGGATCCTTTATTTGGAAAAATTACAGTTAAAAAGAGTAAAACACTTGGCTCCTTTTTTTTTTCACTTCTGCTTTTTAATCATATTTCCTTGCACTTCCAATGTGGCTTCCTGTAGAATTAGAGCAAATAAAGCCAGTATTCCATAAAAGCCTCCAAAAATAACCAAATCGACCAGAGACTAAAGGCATTATTCCAGTTGAGGTGGCCAGAGTTTGCATTTCGTCTGGCCAGCCAGGCAGGTGAAGCACAATGTTTACTTTTGTTTACTCCCTGGGCTGCACAGGGGATACTTTGTGTGATTTATTGTTGCTGGGTGTAAATCAAATTGATGATGAATTTCCAAGTATTACTGAATGGCAGGTACAGTTTGTTCCAGTTCAGAAAAGTGCTTTGTCAGGCTTGGAGCATTCCACATTTGAAAGAATACAGTGTATCCCGGGAATAACGTTCCCCGGGTGCAGTGCTATAGGACAGCAAACCGAGACAGAAGGGAACTCGGGCAACTCCTGTGCTTTTAAAGGCTGTTTGCTATCAGAATTATGTGGGTTTTCCTTTATTAATATATAATAGAGAATGTGGCAAGATCTAGAAAGAAAGCAGCAGTTAGCTTCGGTGGAGGATCTGTCCTATGCCAGACATGGTTAGACTTTGAGACCGGGCACAGTCGATGTGTTAGGGGCGATGTTAACTTCAGTTTAGAAGTGTGCAGTGCGCTGCTGAGGGAGTCGAGACAGCTCACCTGAGGTCATGCACATAGGAGATGAGTGTCAGAGCGGATGTTTCCTGCCAGCCTGTCTTCTTCCTCTGGCACTTGCGCCTCCAGTGTGTTTGGGCAACTACCATGAGCCTTAGGAAACCCTGATGGGACATTTTGCCTAGGGGAAGAAAGATAAAATAGCACATTCTCTGAGGGCCACAATTCAATACATCTGGGTGATAAGAATCGGTCTTGATAGGGAAAAATCAACACAAAATTGGGTGGATGGGTATCAGAAGTGGATCCTGGAAGAGAGAGAGAGAGTATCAGGGAGAGGTGGTATGATCAAAAATACATTGTAGGGAATTAAAGATAATTGATTATTTTAAAATATTTTTTATGGTTCATTTAATTTTATGTGCATTGGTGTGAAGGTGTCAGATCCCCTGCAACTGGATCTTTAGACAGTTGTGAGCTGCCATGTTGGTGCTGGGAATTGAACCCGGGTCCTCTGGAAGAACAGTCAGTGCTCTAAAACCACTGAGCCCTCTCTCTCCAGCCCAAGATAATTGATTTTTAAACATTCATCAAGAACCTTTGGCATGCTGATTGCCAGGCCCTGTGGCAATCCTGTTAGCCATCCTCTTGCATCTGTTTCACACCCTTAATACTTCCCACCATTCTCAAGCAAAATCAACAGCACTATAGATTTCCTACTCATAACTAAAAAGTATAATATTTTAACTAAAATTTTAAGGAACTACAAGAGCAATACAACTTATGATAAAGATACTGATATCAATGTCAAAGTGCTCCAATATAGCTACACTTAAAATCAAAAGAAGCCATTAAGACAAGCTAAAAGTATAATTACCTGAAATTCTGCTGAGACATATAGGGTGTTTTGTTGACTCAGATATCTTGTTTGCTTTCAACAGTATGGTGTATGAAATGATGGCATATTTCTATAAAACTGGCGGTGAGTCCTCCCTTGGTTGGCATTACAACTTTGTAGATAATCTAGTATAAATAAGAGTCACAGAAAAATGGACTGAAGGTCTCCATGCAGACCAGACTCGAAGGGGGGGGCAGGCTTCGTCATCTGACATCTGTAGATGGTATACTGTGTGTGTGGGCAGTGCTGCACCGACTGCCTGTGCCAGTAGACATTAAGAAGGTATCTGACCCACGCAAGGACATTTTCATTGACCATGCTTCAGATGAAGGTCCTGAGTTGCTCTCTCTGTCAAATTTAGTAGAAGGGGCTGATTTTGTGTGGTGTGCGGAAACTTGGAATACATGCCGGGGTCTTTCCAGAACTCTAAGGAGAACCTCCCTGGGGTTATTTTAGTAAAGACAGTTTAACGCTAGATGTTTCTAGAACAGTTGCACGTCTGGAAAAGTACAGGAGAGCTCTGAGGTTAGCGCATAGACTGTAATGGTGGGAAGCGTCGTGCCCCGAGGGCTGGAGGTGGGAAAGAAAGAGGACACAGGTTTCCAGAATCCAGAGTCTTCGCACCATGGTTCAACTAACTGGTCATGGTGCCTCTGAGAACTGGAAAGTGACTTTCTGGAGTCAAAGTAGTAATTATGAGACTGCTGTTATCAGTGAGCATCACTGCCAATCCTGGAATATTCCACATGGTTGTTAATTGGGACCTCTTCTCACTTTTCCTGCTGGTTCGTAAATTGACTGGAGTGATAGGGTGTTGGGTCTAGGTGAAATCACTGAACCACATTATGGAGTTCCTTTCAAAAGTATTTGAAGTGTTTGGAACAAGCCCAAAGAAATAAAGCAAGGCAGGACCACAACTTCCTTTTCCATGCCTTCTTTGCAGTTTTAATCAGATTTTAGAGGCTAATGATAGTTAATACATAACATTGTATGGTGTATGTTGCTATATATTCTAGGTGCTTTGCATTATTACATCTAAGCTGCTTCCAAACGCAGTGAGGTGGGTACCATTGGGTTCATTGTTATTATTGTTCTTCCTGTTTTATAGATGAGGAAACTGAAATTTACTTGCAGCATTTCTTCACCCTCACATAGCTAGAGAGTGGCAGAACCAGGATCCAAGCCTGTCACTTTAGCCATTAAGCAATGATATCTATCTATCTATCTATCTATCTATCTATCTATCTATCTATCTATCTATCTATCTATCTATCTAGATAGAGTTGAAACTTTTCCTTGGGAAACGAAACACACTCAACACGGATGTGGAACCCACAACAGATCAAGGTGTGGATACCCCCAAAGTCCAACTTAGCAAACCAATGGGTTTTACTAGGGTCACTTATAGGAATATGGGGGAGGGGTTACTTAGAGGAACAAAATGACTCACGGCCAACTGCATTACCGAGACTCACTCAGCACGAGTGACAGCTCACAGAAGCTGGGGACCTGGAGCTCACTTGGACAGCCTGCAGGCATCTCAGCAGGTTCAAGCGCCCTTTCCAGGTGCCTCAGCTGGTCTAAATCTCTTCCGGGCAGCTCTTCCTGTCTGAGAGTTATCTTTGATGCTGGGCTGTACTTACTCTGGCAGGGAGGGACTAGTGAATTTGGTCAGTTTCGGGGAATTCTTGATCACATTTTTATTTTATTTTATTTTTTGTTGTTGTTTGCATCCCCACTTAAAGAGCTGGTTGGAACATTTTAATCTCAGAGGAGAGACTGTTATATAACTCTGTCCCTTCCTCTGTCTCCTACATCCTTTCTACCCTCTTCCAAAATGATCACTGAGCCCTGGAGGAGGCATAGATGTCTACCTGTAGCTAATAAACAGGCCACCATGCTGTTCAGGAGTTTCACCAGAGGTTAGGAGTCGAGACTGACAACAATAGTGATTTATTGGCATAAGCACATGTTTAGAGGGTAGTTTGGCAAGCATGTGGCACCCATCTAGTAAAACCCTACAAATTTCTTCCCTATTGGGATTTATGACCTCCCTAGCTACAGGTTTTTGTTTTGGCTTATAGTAGTACCATGCTTGGCTTCTCTCTTGTGGAGTGGGCCTTGAATCACAGTTGGAAGATGGTTGGTCTTACCCAAGATAGCCGAGCCACTGTTTACACAAGAACGCACATCCTGCCTGGCATGTTGGTGTTTTCTAGCACATAGGGTCTGTGTACAAGCAGGCATGTTGGTGAAGGCTCTCCACCAGCAGCCTGCATGCCCCTCTGATGATACAGAAGCTAGAGAGCAGAGTGGGAATTTCCAGTTCAGTCCAGCTTTATTTTTCTATGTTGTGCACTCAAAGAATGTACACGTGTGTCTTCAGCAATAGGGTCATACCTTCTAGTCCTGGCATGCGACCAACAGCAGTAGCAATGGCCTTTAGGATTTGTGGAGCCTCAGGCGCTTCCCTCGCCAACCACTCCCAGGAAGGGAGGTCACTCCTGGAACAGCAGTTTTCATCCAATAACCTTATAACCCCCCCCCCCTCGAGAGTGTCCTTTTCCACCCATGTAGAGTACTTTTGGGATTTTTTTTTCTCTGTTTCAATTAACCCAGCCCGGGGAAGGTTGTAAGGTAGGTGGAAGTACCATTGTTCCTGGTTGTCTCTCCAGTGGTTTTCCAAATCTGCAAAACCTTTCTAGAGCATAGGCAGGACAAAGCAACATACTGAACTACTGCCCCGCAAGAAATTGTGAGGTTACAAAGATAACCTTGGTGATGGCACTATCAGAGTCTGTGGTCATCTGTTCTGAGGAAGTGTCAGCTGATCCCAGAGGTTCACAGTTAAGATACTAAAATCAAACAATAGCAGTATCTAATACAGAATGGATAGGCTCCATCCATTTGTATCAGTTGCTTCCTTCACAGATCAAAGCTGGGCACAAAGCATAGATAGAAGATGCTAATTTAATTAGCTCCCTGCTGTCCTTGGTCATTCTCTCTGAGGCATTTCCACATTCTGGAGCCCTTCCACAGAGCCTCCCTACATTTCTCCACACCTGCTGCATAGTTTTATGTTAACTTGACACCAGCTAGAGTCATCAGAGAGGAAGGAGCCTCACCTGAGATCAGGCAAGCCTATAGGGCATTTTCGTAATTAGTGATTTATGGGGGAGGGCCCAACCCATTGTGGTGGCCCCACCTCTGGGCTGGTGGTCTTGGGTTCTATAAGAAAGTGGGCTGAGCATGCCCTGGGAAGCAAGCCAGTAAGTAGCACCCCTCCATGGCCTCTGCATCAGCTCCTCCAGCCTCCAGATTCCTGCCCTTCGTGAGTTCCTGTCCTCACTGCTTTTGATGAATGGTTATACGGAACTATGAGTGAAATAAACCTTTTACTCTCCACATTGCTTTTGGTCATGGTGTTTCATCGCAGAAATAGTAACTGTCCCTAAGACAGTGGACCTGACTTAATTTGCTCATGCCTACTCAGGGCCAAGGGCGAATAAGGCCCTGTTCTCCCCGGCTGCACCTACTGGCCCCCTGGGTCAGAGTAGCCCTGGGTTGGCACTATGGGTATAGCTGTAGCTGTTGCCGTTCCATCCACCATACCTGGTTGTTGGGGGAGTTCTTGACTGGGCAAACCATCTCTACCCCAGCATAGAGCCTTTGGTGTAGGGAAATGTACCTGCCTTAGTCTGGGTGGGGGTGATTACCTGTACCCTTGGGCCACGCTTGATTGTCTTTATTGTATTTATTTGATTGCATTTCTTTTATTGTATGGTTTTCTTCTGTAAACTACCCCTCAGGCTTAAAGCCTCTCAGCATCTCCCCAGGACACGATTTGCTTTTTTATTCTTTCCTTAAGTCATAAATCCGGCCCCATTTGTCCTCCAGTAACCCAGACAGACCTCTTCCTTAGCTTCACCTTTTTACCATCTCCTCTAGGTTGCTCTCATTTAATGAACTCTCTTTACATGCCTGTCTAAGACACTGAGATCTGCCAAAGCTTTTCTGACTTCATAAAGATCTTGCCCCACTAACGGACTCAGGAAAGCCTCTAAAACGCCGCACCAGCCTTGAGGTCCCTGCTGGATCAGCCTTTTCTTTTACTCTTCTGAAAACACAGTTCTATCTGGCCCAAGGAACTGGGGTTCTAACCCAGCTTCTCTTATGACAAGTTCCTTCAGTAGTGTCTGCCCCTCCTCTGTGGCCCTCTAGTTCCTGATAATTATGGGGACCTCAAGTGGAGATAGTCAGGTGTTCCTAATGGCTTAGATATGCCAGGGGCTGATTTCCCTGGTGCCTTCCCAGGTTATGCAGCCATTGTCTTGAGGGATGGGTAGTTATATTACTGATTTTGCTGCCTCCACAGCAGTCAGACTGATCCTCTCCCACTCCCAAGCCCCACAGCCTCACAGCTCTTTCACAGCTCATATAACAATCTTCCCTAATTCTAGCTTTGCAAGTGCTGAGTATTCCCTTATTACCATAGTTTCTTGCCCTGGACCATGCTTAATGCCCCTGTCTGCATGCTGGACCGCAGATTTCCCTCTTTTCCAGTGAAGGCTAGACTGAGGGGTATTGTTTACCATCCCTTTCTCTCGCTCCTCCTTTCTTTTATCTAATGTAGTTGTCAGATCAGAGGCTAGCATGGAGGGTGCTAGCCGCCTCTCCCTTTCTCATTGCAGTCGCTCCAGCAAAGGTGTGGGAACCCATGAACTCAGTGCTTTCATGGCTAAGGCAGCGATGGGACTCATCCTATGTCCCACTGGGAGATGTGCTCACAGACTACTTAGTATTATGGGAGAGCCAACGCAAGAGTAATGCCGTCTGGGCTCTTTTAGGAGGGGTTCGTTTCTCTGGTTCAAAAGGGAGATGACACCTGACTTCCTAATTAAGAGAGAAAAGCAGGCACATAGGTATTGGTTCAGATATACCAGGGCATTTAGGTCTTGGAGATTCAGGTGGGAAGGTAAGAGATTTTAAGTGTCACGGGAACTGTTTGACAGGTTTTAAGTTAATGGATTCAGATGGCTTGCTTTGCACTGTAGAAAAGGATGTATGCTTCCTGTGCGGGGAAATCACTGATTGGAGAGAAGAATGACTACAGGAGGATAGGTTAGGTTAGTGTCGTCACCTTGCTGAGATAGATGGTGACTTGGAATGCTTAGATTGGAGGTAGCACCAGTAGGTGTTGCTGATGGTTTCTTTTGCAGTAAGAGTGGGTTAGGAGATCAAGTTTCTGTTTTGTACGTGCTCGGAGCACCTATTAGCCTATCACGAGAGACTGCTGAACATACAGTGGAGGTCTGCAGTAAATTGTGAGTCAGGGATCAAGATGGGAGTGTTAACAACAAAGAGACGATATTTGGTATCATGAGGTTACTATACTCTGTCCAAGGATGGTGATGGAGAAGCTGACCAAGTCCTGACTTTTGGGGAAAGCGGGGAGCGTCATGAAGCTGGGAAGGGGGGCCTAAGGCGCTGCAACTAGTGAGGTAGGAGGAAAGCCAGGGCTGAGGGTATCTTGGAAGGCACCTTAGCAAAGCAATTCAAGAAGGGAGACGTGATTGGCTAGATCAGGCGATGGTGTGAGATATGGGTGAATGGATGAATTGGCAAACCCTCTTTCTTCTTTTGTTTTCTGCCATGCAGTCATTGTATTATAGTTTGTCTTTTAGTCTTAACAGGAACAAAAGTCAAATGACTATGAAGAAAGAATATACATGACTTTTCTCTGTCTGTTAGTGATCTGTGATAGATTGAGCACAATCTCAAATGCCCGTTAATGAGTGCTGTATAAACCATCACCACTTAAAACAGTGTTATGTGTAGTCTCAGTTTGTGGGCTATAGTTAACCTTCTCTTCAGACTGCAGTTTTGCTTCCCTGTGCCCTCTAGAGCTGGATTGTTCTCATTGTGTGGTGTTTTCTTTCTCCGTCATTTGTGATGAACAGTTACAATAGTTGAAGCTGTGGTCTCTCAGAGCTAGTAGACCATCTATACAGGCCCTTCTGGCTTTCAGAGACTCCACTGAAAACTCAGCTGCTAATCTTATGGGTGTGCCTTGAAAAGTGACATGGTCTTTTTTCTTTTACATCTTTCAATATCCTTTCCTTGCTGTGAACTTTTAGTGTTTGGATTATTATGTGTCTTTATCAGAATCCTCTCAAGGCCTAGGGTTACGTGGAAGAGGAGACAGAAAGATAGTAAATGCCAGAGGTGATGGATGACTTCAGGAAGACAGCATCTTCCCAATATGACACTTCTATAATCAATTATATAACAGTATAACTGATAGACATATAAATTCTCAGAGGCTGTGAGAGCACACTCAAGACCTGTACAGGTTCAAACCAGATAGAATCCCAGCCCTGGCAGGGGAAGTGGACACAGAGTCCCACCCCTATCTAGAAGCTGTTTATAATTGATAACCTGATGGGAAATGGAAAATCAGTTTTCTCCAATGCAGTGTCAATCAACCGCATTCCAAGGTAGGCCCCATGCTCAGGAGTTGTTGGTAATGACTAAATGGACCTCATGTTCATTTTGTGGGTGTTTTGTTTTGGTATTTACTTTTTGTCTTTGTTTTTGATTTTTTTTAAAGTTTTGCTTATTTGTTTTGAGAGAGAGAGAGAACATGCACTGACTGAGTAAGGAAGTATGGAGGATCTGGGAGGAATTGGGGGAAGAGAAAGAATATGATCAAAATACATTGTCTGGAAAAGAAGAAGTGTCCTAACATGGCGAATTAACAAAGAAACTGGCACCGCACCACTGTCTGCCTTAGAGTTACAGAGCATCTTTCAGCCACCCCATATAATGCACTTTCATGGTTCAAAAGGCTGTTTGGGGGCGGGGAGGCTTATTTCAGGGCTCTGTGGTTGTGGGTGGAAATGAGCACGAACAGTCTTAGTGTTGTGTTGAGAAGAATCTAGCCCTGCAGTTCCCACACAGTTCTTCCAGGTGCCCTTGGGTGTCCCCGTAAGTTCACAGGCAGGCTCTGAGCTATTGTAATTTTCTTCTTTTGAAGCAAACAAAAATACCTGGGTTCTATCAGCCACCCACTACTGGCTTAAGGTAGCTCATAGTTCCAGCGTGAGATCATACCACATTCCTTTCAGTGACGTCACATCTTTCCAAACTAAGCTTTGGGGATTTGCTGTACTGAAAAACCCAGTCCATGTTTTATTTTTTTCTTGTTGTTGTTTTGTTTTTTAATGTGCAGCAGGAAATAGGGTGCCAGAATCTAACTGAAATCCTACCTCTGAGAAGCTGTGCAGTCCTCAGGAGTATCATATCCTGTAAAAACTGTGCTTATTGAAGAATGACTTAAAACTTTACTATTCCAACAATTCCTTTTTTTTTCCAGGTGGCTACCAAATTGTTGGGACATAAATATTTACTAAATGATTTGGTTCCAACTATTTAACACATGGAATTGTTGGTATTTTCCATGCCTGTAGAAGTACTAGAGATAATTAACTGAGATTTCATTGTGTATAACTGAGGAAATTTGCAAGCCTCTGATGTGGTCCCTTAGGCCCCGAAGAAGAAAAGGGAGAGGTGGGACCCACACTGCACTCAGTCTTGAGCCGCTTGCTGGCTGGCATCTCTCAGTTCCTTGCCGTTCAGCCCTCCATTGCCATACTCCCATGAGTGATTGGTGATGGGATGAAAAATAACCTTTGTCTATGGGTAGTGCGGCCTCTCTCACGTGAGTATCCTTCTGACGCAGCCTCCACTTCCCAGCAGCCACTCTGGGGAATGTATGGACTCTCTGTCCCAGCCACTGCCTCCCTTTCTCTCCTTGTAACTGCACACCACAGCTCCCAGGACAGGACGCCTCTAGACTGTGTTGTTCAGATACGCGGTTAAGGAGACAGGCGGGGGTATTTCATGGCATTAGTTCTATCCCCACAAGAATGTGTCCCGAGTGCTAGATAACCGAATCACATGGGAGCTTTGAGAACATGGTTGACTGTGCCATGAGGACCTCTCAGATGACACCACTATGGGATATACCAGTTGTGGTGTAGTGTGTTTGGCCCTTAAAAAATGCAAAGAAGTTTGTGTCTGTTACTAAATAGAGTATGCTTTAAAAAAAAGATAACAAAATGAGAGTGAGCTGACCCATTTTGTTTGGCTTTGGCAGGAGGGTCATATGTCATGTGTTGGAGAGTCCTTGGGATTGCACAAAGACAGAAGGCAGAGAAGCGAGTGAGTGACATTGTGCGCCTTCGTGGGATGCGCAGAGGTGTCCTGCAGGCAGAGTGCCCCTGGGGTCTCTCTTGCTCTGCCTTGCCATTCTCGTTGCCCCAGTTTCATCTTCAATCTTGCTCTGGGCCGTGTGCACTTGGCTGTCTCTTTTTCCCATCACACACGGCATTCCACCTCTCTCCCCATCGTGACCTCTCTTCGTCTGTCACCATCCTCTCTTGATTTCTCTTTCTGATTACCTTCTTTCATTCTCAGTTTTCCTTTCTTCCCCCACTCTTATCCCTACACCCCATCTTGGTGCTTCCATCACGAGAGGAGCCTCAAGTCCCACATCTCGTTCTGCTCAAAGGCAAAGGGTCACAGAGTCGGGGACATTGACCCCCTGAAACCTGATAAGCTTTGTAATATGTCTGTGTTGAGCTCACTAAATAGGGTTGAGGTGGTCTGTGTGGATGAATTCTGTCGTGGGTGAATTAATCAGGACTTAGTGCCTCAACCCGCTTTTCAGAATGCCATGGAAATTTCAGTTGGCTTGTACATGCTGATGATGTCTTGTTTGAGTACCGTTATCTTTAGCCATGTTCTAAGGGTATTACCTGTGGAAGTGAGAGGGCCATTGTGAGGGCCACAAACGGTAGCCATATATGTAATTTAATATTTTAGTAGATACATTGAATTTAGACATTACTGTTGCTCAGTAGCAACATGTATTGGTGACTGCTGTGCTAAACAGTACAGCTTCAATTGCCAGACTGTAGGTCCTTCATGCCGTTAATGAAACTATTCCTAGTTCCTAGTTCCTAAAAGGATGAGTGAATGGGGCAGATGCTTGGGCTTGGGTGGCACCTTAAAGCTCAATGCCAGTCTTGTAATAACTTTATCAAATTGCTGAGAAGTGTGGAGTATGACCCTACAGAAATCTTTAAGTCACTGCTGTTCCTTCCATGCAAACTCCTAATTCCCCTCTTCTTCTTCACCTCCCATTCTTAAATCTCTGCTCTTCTTGGAGGGCTAAGATTTACACAGATCATACCTAGCATTGCTGGTAAGGGTAATTCAGCAGTTGACAGTTAAAATTAGTCCTTTGAATTATTGGAAATCTAGTCTCTTTTTATAACATAGTTTATATGGCAAAGAAGGAGGTTGACTTTATTCTTGAAATTGCAAAATAATATCTTATCCCAGAAAGGCCCAGAAAATCAAATCTACTTTCCAAGGTGCATGTCCCAGTGGTAGGAGACGCTGTCCGCCCCACCCTGATTGCCACCCCACCTCCATCTGTGAGTGGAAGTGAGTTTGAACAGGCCCTGTTTGCTTTGCCTTAGTTAAGCATTGTCTTATGTTCTTGGGGGTTACTCTCATGTAACACCATCAAACACGTAAACGGAAAACCCGCCATTTATCTTTGGTCTGCATCTCCCTTGAGAATGAAGGGACAGGGTTGTAGAGGTGGAAATTTGTCCCCATAGCCAGGAGCAGAGAAAGGAACTATGAGCCGCTTTACTTCCCCTCCCATTGGTCCTCCCACTACTGACTTCTCTCTGTTTTTTTTTTTTTCCTCTCCTTTGAAAAGGGGAGTTGGAACTAGGTGAATTTTTCAGTGTTTTCTATGAGAAACTCCTGTGTTCAGTTCTCTATATGTGAAGGAGGTAGTGGCAGGGAACGGTCTCCACAGGCAGGAAAGTGCAGACTGCTGGTTCTGCAGTTAACTCTTTCAAAACAATGAGTATTTGAGACCCTTAGACCTCAGTGAAATTGAGATTCTTGGTGGTCTCAGTTCAGAGCCCTGTAGATGCCTTGGGATATTTTTTTTGTCCTCTTTTAACAGACAGACGTAAGTGTGTGTATGTGGGTCTTCATTGGTGTCCAGGACGTACCTGGAATGTTGATTGACAGAGCTTGTGGAGGGAAGAGGAGAAGGTAGAGACGGCAAACCCATGGGGTTCATTGGTGCTTGCCAGAGCAAATGCTTGCTGGTGTTGCTTTGCTGTAGTAAATCTGAAGGACTGTTTGGAAACGGGGTTGGAACAGTTCAGAGGTTAGGTGACTCCCATGCATTCGGAATGTGGAATGTTGCTTGGGTCAAAAAGAAAGGAAAAGAATGAAAGTAATGTCACCCTGGGGTGGCCCTGTACTTTGTTTCCAAATAGCTTCAGATTATCAGCTATATTAATCATATAATAAACATATTTAGTAGAGTGTGAGTTGGTCATTGCTGTGTTCGCTTGATTTAGTTTCTTAGTTTATGATCTGGACTTTCTCTGCGTAGGTTTATTCTGTATGAGGAACAGTAGTACCATTATTTATTTGTCAATATTTAATACTGTTGTTTAATTCTTACTGAGTTGTCTTCAGCTCCCAAACAATGCTAAATTATACTGGTGGTCGTACCCAGTTTTCCCCCTAATTTTAAGAAGGTTGTTGGTGTAGGAGTTGTTAATGTCCTTTGGAATCAGAGGGTGGGTTTCAGGGAAAGTTCTTTAATGCCGTCACAAGCACATTTGGTATGATGAGATCAGTAGGTACATGTTTGATACCTATAAACGTGTGTGTGTGTGTGTTGCTAACATAGCAATGAATTTGTGGGGACGTGATTTCAAACAGCAATGAAATACTCAGATTAACATTCCCCCAATCTTAGAAACAAACCATAAATTAACGTATGTTTCTGGGAAAAAATCTCAGAAGGTTTTATAAAGAACAGTCAGCGACCATTCAGGTTGTACAAGAACAGGGCACAGTAGCTGCTGATAGTTCAAAGGCACCAACAGCCCTTCCTTTTAAATGGTTGACAGATAAACCTGTGTAGATTAAGCAGTGGTCTTTAACACTAGAGAAACTGCAGCCTTTAGAACAATTGGTCCAGGAGCAGCTAGATGCTAAGCATATTGAAGACTCAACCAGCCCTTGGAATTCTCCTGGATTTGTTGTTAAAAAGAAATTTGGAAAATGGAGAATGGTAACAGATCTAAGAGCTGTTAATAAGGTGTTTCAACCAATGGGCTCTCGACATACGCATACATACATTCTTACACAATATGTCATTATACTCTTATAATTAATTATTCTTTTTCTATAATTATATACATCAGTACACTTTATAATTAACTTTATAATTTAATCATGTAAATAGTTTATCTATTTACTCTTTACTGTGAGATGACCATCTTCGAGCTTATTTTTCCCTTTCTTTGTAAAGAGCTGTCGTTAGATCTCTGAAGGTATGCCCCCTTCAAACAGCTGCTTTGGGATTGACTGTTATGCCAGCAGAGGGAAACAGTGGTTCAGGGGAAACAGGCAGCCCCGAGGTTTAAACCTAGGGGAGGCCTGAGGTGCTTGAGAATGGTGGTGGGGGAGCCTGTTTCACCGTGTTCTGAGGCATCTAGAACTCAGGCAGACAGGGGAAGGCGGGCTGACCAGAGATAGTCAGGGCCTTTGAAACCCAAGAGGGTTTAGAAACTGAGCAGTGAAGCCGATTGACTAGGGCTCGACTGTTCTCACAGTGTTCTGTCAGTTAAATCAAGCTGCATGCAAGCTGGTTCAGTTGAGGTAGAGCTGCCTTAAGGCTGGTGGTGTTTGAATCCATGACGTGAAGAGAAGGAGTAAATGTCTGTGTCACTAGACAGCATTCAGGGAAACCATGAAACCCATCCCTGTTTATGTCGGGAGTTGAAAGGGACTGAACTGAGGCGCCTACTTAAGGTTCCTAGAAAGGATCTAAAATTGGCTGCATGCAGTTTTGTCTTGGAAATGGCAGGAGACAAAGGTGAAACTAGCTTTGACTTTAGTCTTACCAGGTTTGGTGGGGTGGAGGCCTTCAGTGGTTATCATGGGGTTCCCTCCGTTTGTGCAGAGGATTCTGTCTGTAGTGGTGGGCTGTGTTTTAGGAAGAATTGAAGAGTGGCCTAAGCTGATTGGAGATATCAGAAATCCCAAAGCAACTGAAAGTAGCACTTAGAAAAAAAAAAACACATGGAAATTGTAACCATTAACATTCCCAATAGAAAGCTGGGTGGTGGTGGCGCACACCTTTAATCCCAGCACTCGGGAGGCAGAGGCAGATAGATCTCTGTGAGTTCGAGGCCAGCCTGGTCTACAAGAGCTGGTTTCAGGACAGGTACCAAAGCTACAGAAAAACCCTGTCTCAAAAAACCAACCAACCAAACAAACAAAAAAGATCCCCAGTAGAATGGCGAAAAGACTTCGTTTTTAGCCCCCAAGAGGCTAATTCTACTGACTTCTTAAGAACCATAGCTCGTTCCTTTCTGTAGTCACAGGCTGATTTTGTGTATACTGTTTCGTGTGCAGAAGCACTTAATGCTGACCAGCAAAGCCTTAACCCTTTAAAGATGGTTTATTGCCTCTTATGTTGGCTCACAGAGGAAATGGTCCTACTCAAAAAGGGGCGTTTCCTTTGTAGCAGATAGGAAAAGCAGAAACCCAGCCAAGAATGACTTTTTTCCTGATTGTTCTTTCTGGTAGTTTGCTAAGTCAAACTGGAAAGGGAAAAATAAATGCTAGAGCAAGGAACAGCAGATAGGAAAGGGAACACAATCTGTGAGCCTTACTAACAAGCGTCATGATAGTGGAAATGCCGCGTTTGGGCTTGCCTGCGTCAGTCCCAGCACGCTGTGCCATACTCCTGGAGTCTTAGAAATGGGAAGGAGGGTGGCTATCGCAGGCTTTTAACAAGCAGGGTGTAGGCACTGATACCATCACACACACCGAGTAGGGAAGGTGTGGGCTTTGGAGTTTTCCTGGCATGAGTCCATTCATAGCCAGAGTACTAGCCATTGGCAAAGCCTGTGGGTTTGGAAATGCCTAATGAGAGCCCATGGCCTCCAGTGACTCACGCTCAGATATGATGAGAGACAAGGCTGTGAAACTAAGGTTGAACTGTGTGTCATAGCCTTCAAACGGCAGTCTACTGTGTTGGCAGAGTGACTGATGGAAGGGCGTTGAAGAAGTGACATGATTGGAGTAGGGCTCAATAAGGGACAGCTAACGACTGTCATGTATTTTGGGAAAAACAATACCTTGTGCATTAATATGGGTTACATTTAGGGTTAATCAGTTTTCAAATTATTTGAGTTTCTGGTTTATTTCTACCTTTCTTTATGTATTCACCTTGTAAATTCATTCGTTTTGGAAAAAAATTACTATTTCTTTAGCGTCTACCATTATGTGCTTATATACCTATAGCTCCTTTTTCATGGCCCAGGATCCCCTTGTATTATGGTCAGCCTTGTTCCTGTAAACATGCCATAAAGTGAGGAGAGCTGATAGATAGTTCCCATTACCTGCATTGAATGTGGAAACTTATTAAAGTTAAAAATTTGTAGATGGTAACTTACCCTCAAAGACCAGGTCTTCTGGTCACTCAGACAAATGTGTCTCTGTGGGTAAAACTCTTGATGCTAAGAACTGAGGGATCACAGCCATGTCTTCTGCAAGACTCCACTACCCCCTTCCCCTCTTCTTCCCTCTCTCCCTCCCCCCTCCTTTCTTTCTTTTCATGATCCCCTCTACACTATCTGGCCTAGTCATTGCTCAGATTATTAAAATAAATGATACAGTTGGTGGAATTATAAAGCTGCACAATGTACATCAGACATGTTACAACAACTTAAAAGGTCTAAATACATATTTATTTCCTAGTCTTTTGATGTAGGACCAACGTCTTTTCTCTGATTGAGGGTCTTCCTGGAGTTCACTTCAGTCATCTGCATTGCATAACTCTTGTAAAATATTGATCTCTTTAATGTGGAATGGAAACTTAAAAATATTTGTGAAGCAAACTTGAGCGCAGAATCATTTTTGGGTTTCAAAATCCCCCTAAGATCATGCACAAATACCTACCCCATATCTAATTAAGCAATAGTGTTTTGAAAGCATCTCATCTGGAGAAAAAAAACCAAAACAGTATCAAGGTAGTTTTCATAGGAAAAAAAGCTGTCTGTTCCTACTCCCTTTATGTAATATTTAATTAAATTATGTAAATACTAACAGCATACAACCACCATGAGCATGCCTGTCGTAAACAGGTTTGGGAACAAACAGTGACTCTTAGTAATTATCCATCTCCATTGGGGGGCTAAATCACACTGGCATACTGGAGAGCAGTGTCCTAGCTCCGAGTGGTAAGTGTCATGGGCAACTATCAGTTTCTTTTCCACAGGGAATAGCAGACAGCAGTTACGTTGGCGATTCAGCTAAGACAGACTCAGACGCAATAGCACTGAAGCAATGAAAGGCTTATACCACTATAGAGGTGGGGGGGCAGGGAGAAGGTCGTATGTTCTCAGCAAAGGGAAGAGGACATTTCATCATGTGATAATCTGGGAGTCTGGTAGACCCTCTTTTCATTCTCTTTAAAATTCTTTTCTCTGCTTTGCTTCATCAGAGAAACTTCCTCACACCAGGTAGGTTAAGTGAGGATTTTGTTGATTTCCTAATGCAAAATCATCCTGGTAGCTAGAGACTTAGAAGTTTAATCTTCCACTATTGGTGTGGAGCCCTATCTATCCTGGGCAGATATAGGTAAGTCCTGTCTTAACACCATCAGATTAGCTTCAGTGATTTGCTTGGATGCCCTGACCTTCTGCACTAACTCTCACAGACTTAAAAATGACTCAGCCTTGCACCAGCATATTGGCTGAATTATGCTAAAGTGGTATGTTTTCAAATGCATTCTTTATTCTAACCCTACTAAATAAAAAAAAAAAAAAAGAAGTTAAAAATGATGGAGCCATTTCCCAGTTGTAACTTTCAAATTAACCATGAAAGTGCTAGTATTAAGTTGACTAAATAGCCATACCTGTGTTGGTCTTGTATGTGTATTATGTGTGTACATATGTGTATCTTACATACAGGGTGCAGAAATGTGTATGCCTACAGGAGCACCCACAGACCCCATAGTTTTGATAGACTGAAGATACTAACGCCTGGCGTGGTGATGGGCTTCCACGAGCAGTCTCGGAGATAACTTGCTGAAGCTCTGGCTCCTGGGCTCTGACTTAGGCAAATACAATATCTGGGCAATAGTGGCACACGCCTTTAGTCTCAGCGCTCAGGAGGCTGAGTTCGAGGCCATCTACAGAGCTAGTTCCAGGATAGCCAGGGCTACACAGTGAAACCCTGTCTTGGACCTCCCCACCCTAAATGCTGAGTCGACCCTGACCCTCACTGGACTCAGGAGGGATGACCCCACCCCTCACCATGGAGAGCTGATTCTGCCACTCCCCTGAGAGGGGCGGTCCCAGTGCCCCAGACAGACCAGCTCCGCTCCCTTACAGACCCACATTTTGTGGGTGGGTCTGATTGGACAAAACACTTCCTGACACACTGCAGCTCTTAGCCAGATGCCACTGGGATGAAGAGGTGTTGTTGGAAAAAGGGAGGAGCAAGGTGGTTTTTTTTGTTTTGTTTTTAATTAATTTTGGGGGGTCTTTTTGGGTGGATGCTTCAGGGGTGAGGGACAGATATGGGGGGACTGGGAGGTGATTGGGTTGAGGTGCATGATGTGAAATTCCCAAAGAATCAAGAAAGAATTTTTTTGATTTATAGAGAGAGAGAGAGAGAGAGAGAGAGAGAGAGAGAAGGTCCTAATGACCCAAGTCTTAGAATTTTTTAATGTGAGACCAGGTGGTTGTAGGGTTAATCATGGTACTTCATCTAGAATTCACTATAATTTCAGTACGCAAATAAGGCTGGCTGTTCTGTAGTCACGGCTCATCTAGAATAGTGCTGTTCAGTAGAAACAATGTAAGTCACACATAGGAACTGCATAAGTAATTAAAACAGTTTTAGTGGCCACGTTGAAAAGTACAAGTGAAGTTAATTTTAACATAGTGTATCTGAAATCCTATTTCTGTATATAATCCAACTTAAAAAAATCTATAGTGAGAGCTAACTTTTGTGCGCTAAGTCCTCTCAGCCCAGTGTGTTGGTTTTATGGAGCATGTCATATCCAGAATGGCCACATCTCAAGTACCCAGTGGCTACACAGGGTTGGCAGCTGCCCTCCTGGGTAAGTGCTGGTGTGGGATGTTCCGTGGCAATGACAGTGACCGCTTCCTTTTGGTCTTGGACCCCACTTCATACTGGAGCCTCCATCTGTCAGAGCTCTCGTGTGGTATACACTGGCTATGCCCAACAGCCAGCTGGCATCAATGCTTTGGGGAGTGTGGCTCTTTGGTATGTTGCTGTGTGTTTGATTTCACCTCAGAGGGAGCAGATGGATTCCTATGGAGCTTGAATAAAGATGATTGTTCCTCCGAAAGAGCCTTGTTGAGCAACAAGTATAGGATTTCTTGGATGATGGCCAAGCCTGAGCAGGTTTTCTATAGCTTGGCTGGCACACATTTTGCCCACTTCCTGGAGATGCCCTGTAGTTAAAAGGTGAACAAAGCCTGCTGTTGCATAGGGTGCTGCTGAAACTGAGCGTGGTGGGGGCCCTTTGACAGGGGGCAGGATGAGTCAGGGAGTGTCCCCATTAACACACTTTCCATAGTGGTCAAGCTCCCGCACACCCTGTAAGCTCCTGTCATGCCTGAGGGACTCAAAGGCACAGGGTGTATATATACGATACAGTTCTATTCCAAGATACGAGAAGAAAGCAGAGGTATCATTTTTGTATGAAAATGAATGCAGCTGTTGGGTGCCTGACTGTGACTCAAAGCCCACAAGCCTTTGAAAGCTCAGAGCACAAGCCTTGGGCTAGAGTTGCAGCTGATAGTGAATTTGCTTTGAGTTTAATGCGGCTTCAGTTTAGTTTTCAGCATACACGCCCACAGGCAGCCAAGGAAGCGCAGGCAGGGTCTTAATTATAAGGGTGCATTATCCAGGGCGGAACAATGTGTTTGAAATCAATGTTTTGGAAGAAAAAGAAAACAAATACGTGCGAAGATTAGTTTCAGTAGTAAAGTTAGTTTATGGAGAAAACCTGTACACAGATTTGCATAGATAACAATCTTTTCTTCAGCCCAGCCAAGGTTCCTGTTCCCTTCCTATGCAATTTGCTTCTACCTGAACATCCCACCCCCCCCACTGGAATTGAATGAACAGTGCTGTGCTGCTTAGGTCCTTGTCAGTCATATTCATGTTAGAGTTGTAAACTATTTATTTTGTTTAACGTTTTTTGCTTCCATCTGATTTTAAGACCAATGTAGATTGAATATAAGATGAAGACGAAACTACCTGTTACTTCCATGGTTTCTCATGATCTTACTCATGATTGTTGTGGGGTTTTCCGAGGTGAAACTTAGGAAAAGAAAAATTGAAGTTCACATTAGAAGGTGAGTTCATGGTAGCTGTGCCCACGGTGCATAAACTGGAATTTTTTGTTTATTATTTAAATGAAGTGGGTAAAAAAAATATAAGATTAAATGACTTCGGAAATAGTTTAACATGAAGTTGGAAACAATAAGTTAATAAACAATAAGTAATGCAGATGCATGGGACAGGTTGTAAAAGGTTAAAAGGTCTAATGGATGAGAAGAAACACACATGTCACTCAGTGACACTCCTGAAACGCAGAACCCAGGACAGGTAACACTGTTTAAACCTACTACAGTGCTTACTTAGAATAAAAAAAAAACCCACTATTTATTTTGTGGGTATGGGTGTTTTGCCTGCATGTATGTCTGTGCACTATGTGTATATGTTGTGTGACAAAACTTTTCCTGGGGACATGAAACACACTTGTCTCCTCACCTCAGTCAAGGAACCCATGACAGCCTAACATATAGACACCACCGAAGTCCAGCTTGGTGAACCAGTGAGTTTTATTGCGGCTACTTGCAGGAGCGTCACCAAAGCCCACCTGAGCATGTGTGACAGCTCACAAAAGCTGGAAACCTGGAGCACCCTGGCTGCACAGCCTTTGGATAGCTCAGTAGGTTGGAGAATGTCCTTCCCAGGTGCCTCTGTTGGCCTAAATCTCTTCCACGTAACTCTCTGGTTTCTGCTTCTTCCAGGCAGCTCTCTTGTCTCAGAGTCTTCTTTGCAGCTGGGCAGGAAGGGGCCTAGTGAATCTACTTAACTTCAGGGAATTCTTGAAGCTCTTTTGTTGTTTATCTCCATGCAGGATGGAATGTTTTAACTTCAGAGGAGACTTGAACAATGGCACATCTGGTGCTCATGGAGTACAAAGGAGGATGTCAGGTCCCCTGGGACTGGAATTTTAGACCAGCGGCCATATGATGCTGGGAGTCACACCCAGGTCATGTGGAAAAGCAGCCACTGTTCTTAACCACTGAGCAATTTCTCCAACCCCTTAAAGTGCTTTTAAAATTAGCTGTGGATGTATTCAAATGGAAACATTTTTGATTTCCTAGATATAATTTAATAAAGGAAAATAAGTAGATAATGGAAAAACAATCAAGAAATGTTGCAATGGATGTGCGGGCCTGCTTTTGGTCCCAGCGGCCACCCGGCTCCCGCCGCCCTGTGTCTGGCTAGCTTATACCCGAAATAATTACATGGAAACTGTATTCATTGAATACTGCCTGGCCCATTATCTCCAGCCCTTTATTGGCTAACTCTCACATATTATTTTAGCTCATCTCCATTAATGTATATCGCCACTTGAGTTGTGGCTTACCGGCATGAGTCTAACCAGTGTCCATCTTGTGCTGGAGAAGCATGGCGTCTGCCACACTGCCTTCTCTCTCTCAGCATTTCTATCTACTCCGCTCACCTAAGGGCTGCCCTATCAAAAGGCCAAAGCAGTTTCTTTATTAACCAATAAAAGCAATCCAAATACAGAAGGACCCTCCTACACCAAAGAAATCTTTGCTTCACATTTTCAGGAAGGCTTCTCTTGGTATTGTGGCAGATACGATGTGCTTACGAGGTAAAAGATAATAACCTGCATCTCCACGTATGCTTTTATACCCAGCTAAAGAGACCATGGAAAGAGCGGAGCATTAGCCTGGTGGCTCTCAGCTGGGCTGGTTTTATTTTACCTTATTTTACCTGTGTGTGTACTGGTAGTTCGAGGCAGATTTCAGGAAGGAAAGTAGAATGTTGGCGGTGGGTGATGGGTAAATTCTCTCATGTAGGCAAGACCTCTCATTCTCAGTTCCAAAAGAGTTATATTGACATGCGTTCTCTTCTTCCTATAAAAGTAATAGCCCACTTCCTTCTGTCTGTTCTGGACAGGGGAGGATGCCGCATGAGTCTTCAGGAACCTCTGTCCCTCCTCTGCTGCCCTTTGGTTGCACTGTGGCAGTCCCTTGGGATATGCTCTAGAAAGGTACACCCCAGTGAAGGAAGCAAGTGACCCACAGTTCTTCTCATGGGGATGGTCCCAGGGCTTGCTTCTGCCAACTGTGCCCAGTGGTAAAGAAAGAAACACGATGGGGTGGCAACAAGAAATTCCTGGAGAATTTTTTTTCCCCCTAGAATATCCTTAGGTTGAAATCCTGAGGAAGGGATTCCGGACAACCTTTGGTCAAAGGTAGAATAAAGGGAACACGTGGTACTGCTAGGGTGGTGAATTAATCAAAGATAGGGAAGTTATCAAAACCATGCCTAACTGGGTAAAGTGCTGAAAGTAGCAGAAGACGAGGAATGAGAAAATACCTTTCCAGTGTTTAAAAACAAATCAGGACGGGGGCGGGGCGGGGCGGGGGCGGGGATGAAGATGGCAATAGTTCTGCTCTCACTGTAGATTCTAGCGAAACTGTGGGAAAACAGTCCACAGTCAAAATACACGTCTTGTTAATGATGTAAGTCAGGGTACTACTCCAGATTTTTAAAATTACATTTATAGAACTGGGGCTATAAAGATGGTAGACTTTGATAATGAAAGCATATCACTAAAACAGCCAGACGTGGTTTAAAAAGTAATTAATCTCAAATGATAAAAATACCATTTGTAGGATTTTCAGCCATGACTCAGGACTCATCAGAGTAAGCACCAAGTAGAAATTTCCTCTCTCACTCCAAACATGTAGGTTTCTCTCTGTCTCTCTTTCTCTTCCCTCCCTCCCTCCCTTCCTTCCTTCGCTCTTAACTGTACATTTGTCTGTTGTTCTGTTGAAGTCTTCACTTCAGCAGTCTGACTTCTCTACTGGTTGTAAAGTTGTCACGTGTGGCTCTTTTGTTCTTCCCATTGTAATCTTTGGTTTCATAGTACTTCCCCTGGAGACTCTCCCTAACCATGGCTGGGGTGCGTATTTAGGTTATTTTAAAGTGTAGCTTTGCAGTTTTGGATAATGAGCTGTGAGCACCTTGCAACCTTTCCCCTCAGTTTGGATGATTATTTAATAATGTTTTTGAAGCAGGATGTTTGAAGGAGATGAGCATGCGGGTGGCTCTGTCCTTAGTGGCAGATTGCTCTCTGAGACATTTCTGTGGTGTCCACATGGGGGTGGAAGAGTGGGTGCCTTGGTCATATGACCTGCTCCTCCACAGGATTCCCTTGGCTCAGCTCAGCTGGAGGCAGTTCTCAACAGGAGGCGAGGCGACTGAGTCACCTTCTGGGGAATCCTGAGCTTAAAATATTTTTCACAAATTGCTCTGGAAAAAAGAAGAACTCTATCACTGGAGGATTTAGATAGCTTTCATTGCAAGGGCTCGCTTTCTCAGGTTTCTCTTGTCTTCTGTAACATCACGGGCCTAAAAACTTAGGGCGTAAAGGGAATTTGCATAAATTGAATCTTGTCAAGATGCCTTCCACATAGCTGGGGCTCCACACCATTTGTGAGTAATTAAATGCTGTGGAAAAGTTGTTGACAGTCACCTTGGAGCGAATGCCTTTTGGTCTGTGGTGGCAATTAGACTGCTGTGTTTGACAGCTTTAATGCTTTCCACCCATGTTTTCTTAAAGTGGGGTTTGCATCTCCAGTTCACTCTTACAGCCAATGTTTGCAAATACTGTAACAAAAAACTGTTCCAGCATAAAAACCAATATTCAGTCTGTCACATCCCAGTCCGTGTGGAAAGGGAAATACTTTTTAAAAGCAGTAATTCTTAATATTATAAGCTGTTTGGAGCAGGGGCTATTTAAAAGCTCCCAGCTTCAGTAAATGAAAGAGACATACTGATGGAAGCCACAAACATGTTTAGTGCATGAGATCACCAGCCTCATTCTCACCTTCAAAACAAAAGGCTTTCCCTTCTCTCTAGCAGTGTTTTTTTTTTTTTTAAATCCTGCCTTCCCTCCCTCCCCCTACCCCCCTCTCCACCCCACCCCCTCTGACAATCACATCAAGTTTTCCTGGCTTTGGGCAGGAAGCAGTTCTCCAACTGTTAAGCCGTGTGAGAACAGTGAACTTGGTCAGCAAGGATCATTTGTGTTCAGTTGTCAACAAAGGCTTGTTTTACTAGGAACAATGACTGCGCAGGTTTGTGCAGAGTGCTGTGTGCAGTGGTGTCCATCAGTAAGCGGCTTCAGCCATACCCACAATCCCTTCCACATAGTTACTTTGCTCTTTCGGGTGACTGTTGTTCCTGCCCATTGGCAGAATCTGAAAAACACATTCATCAGTATGCAGGGATGCGCTCTGCAGAGAGGGCTTGAATCCCTCCTCTTTCCTTCTGCTGGTCTTTCGTTGCGCCTCACTAGTGCGCCGCCTGTTAGTATTGGTGTTTAGGAACAGTGATGTGATTAAATGACAATGATGTAGGTCTCAGGTCAAGATGAAAGATGTTTTCCTGGTTTGGAAATACTTCAGTGTCCTTAATGGAGTGTGCTTTTCACACACAGGGCCTTGCATTCACATACCTACCCACGTTTGCACAGAGAGGAGGATGGCCCTTGGGAGGGCCCTAGTCTAGAGCCAGGGGACTAAGTTAGCAGTGAATGAATTCTTCTGCTCTGTTTGACAGAATTCTTCTCCTCTGTTACTGAAAGTCCTGGATTGCCATAGGAGACATTGAGCATAATTTGTGGCATTACTGAATGATATTAAGTTACTAGAAACTTCAAGATGGTAGTTGGAGTCCCCTCGGAGTCCTGATCAGTGGCACACATATAACCCTCCCCATGTCTCAAGAGACCTCCCTGCCAGCTTTACCAACCCAGTGATGCCCACCATATTTGTATATGTGCCTTTCACTGACGTTGGAGCTCTTGGTTTTGGCTGGACTGGGTGGCCAGTTTGTCGTCATGATCTGACTGTTTCTACAGTCCCCCCCCCCCGCAAGAAGTGGTTTAGAGAGATGCATTACCGTACCGGGCTTTCATGTGGGCTCTTGGGATCCAAATTCAGGTTCTTAGGCCTGTGCAGCAGACACTTTACCCACTGAGTCGTGTCCCCAGCCCCATAAGCCATTTTCAGGAAGCCCCATGGGTGATTGTCCATGCTCTAGGCAGGTGGATTTATGCCATTGAATACAGGAAGTGACACCTTTTTGAATGCTGTTGGCTCTCCTTGTGTGGTGAGGGAGTGAAGAGCTTGAACTGTGAGGTACAAAGTCGGATAGGGCTCTTCTTTATTTTTGGCTGCACGCATAGCTGGCAGCAGGGCCGCACTGCAGCCCATGAATGCTCTGAATAGTATAGTGACTTTGAGAAAGTCACTTGAGCTCTCAGTGTTACTAACAGGCATATGAGTAATGGGTTGATATTATAATGTTCAACACTAACTGGGTGAGCTTGTCCTCACCGTAGTGTGGCAAAGTACCTTCCGGTCTATCCTGGCTTGACAGTGAGGACCCAGACAGGTAAAAATGTCTTCTTCAGGCCTGGAGAAAGCACTCAGTAGTTAGGAGCACTGGCTTCTTTCCAGAGGACCTGGGTTCAATTTCCAGCACCCGTTTGGCAGCTCACAACTGTCTGAAACTCCAGTTCCAGAGGACACCCTCACACAGACAAATGTGCACATAAAATACAAATAAATAGATAAAATATTTTTAAAAAGTCTTGTTGCAGATGACTTGGCTGGAGTGTGGCTGTCAGATGACTGAACCTCTTGAGTCACACTGAGAGTCACACTGAGCCACTTATACCATCTTGCATCCTCCTGTCACAACGCCTTTATACCAGGAACTGGAGAAAAGGCTGTCCAAAGAGCTCTGAATTACCTCATGTTTCTGACTTCAGTTGTGGAGCAAAGGTGTGGCATAGACCTCTGGGAACCTACTTCTCGAATGTTCCTTGGTCAGAGTGGCTTGTAGCAAGTGGTTTAGATCAAGCAAGAAATGGGAAGGAAACCCAAGATTGATGCACATCGTAGAAGAGCTTCTCTCACAGGACCATGACTATAGTGAAACCAATGACAACACGGGGGACCATGTAAAAGGGGCCTGACTGACTTTGGTCAAAGGATTTTCAACCCAAAGTCCAAGACACAAGGATCTGTGTAGCTGAACCACAGCAGAGCCAAAGTATCTTGGAGCAGGAGTCTGTGGTAATGGTCCTTGGAGCATTCCATCTACTTTAAAGATTCAGTCGTCCTGGAATTGCTGAAGAGATTGAAGAAAGTTCTAGAGCAGAGGTTCTTAACCTTCCTGAAGTTGTGGCCCTTTAATATAGTTCCTCATGTTGTGGTGACCTCCAATTATTAAATTACTTTTGTTGCTATTTCATAACTGTAATTTTGCCACTGCTATGAATCCTAATGATAATATTTTATACACAGAATGGTCCTATGCTACTTCCATGAAAGGGTCCTTCGGCCCCCACAGGGGTTCTGACCCGCAGATTGAAAACTGCTGTTCTAGACCTGTAGAAGTGATAAGTGTTAGAGGTGCTTGAGCAGGCCCAGAGGGGTTGGTTCTGGTGGAGAGTCCATACCTTTGGGGGAATGCTTGGTGAGTTCCTAAAGTGGGGGCTTCTCTTGTGACAGTGGCTTGGTATAATTTTAGGAGGTGGAGTCCCAACCCTAAGAGAAATGGAAGAGTGGAAGGTAATTCTTGTTTCGTTATGGTTTCCCTCACGCAGTGGTCTGCAGGGAATCTGCTCATCGGCCATGTTTGAAGACTGCAGACTATCGGAGTCTTTCTTTTGGAAAAGCAGGGTCACGTGTCTGTCCATGTCCTTGCTTCAAATACATGGAACTTGTCACTGGAGCTCACCATCTTTGCTGATAGAAGTGGTACTGTCGTGTGGCTTTGGCTGTGATCCTGGGACTGGAGTACTCAACAATATTCTGTAGTAGGCAAAAAACCTGGCCTAAATACAAAGTTATTTTTCCTCAACTTGATTTATACCCAGGTATTCCAGGATTAATAATCTCTTCTTTGGGATGACCAAGGTTCCCTGGCTAATTTTATCACCTACTTATATTTTAGTGTTGAAGGCTTACATATGATTTAGTAAATGATAGTGTTAGAAGGAAGATAAAAGAACAGGAATTACATGGGTAGTTTCCTGTTTTACTTTTTTTTTAGATTTCTTTATGTGCAGAAGTGTTTTACCGTGTGTGTGTGTGTGTGTGTGTGTGTGTGCACGCGCGCGCGCGTGTGCGTGTGCGTGCGTGCGTGCCATGCATGTGCCTGGTGCCCATGGAGGTCAGAAGAGTGTGTCAGACCCCCTGGAACTGTGGTTACAGACTGTTGTGAGCCACTATGTGGGTGCTGGGAATCAAATTCGAGTCCTCTGCAAGAGCAACAAGTGCTCTTAACTCATTAGTCAACTCTCCAGCCCTCGTTTCCTAATTTTAGATGCTTCTTGTATTCCTCCAAGATCTTCATCTTTAATGTAAGTACATCTTAAGGCAGATTGTGATGCAAGGAGCACTGTTTTACAGAAAGCTGCCTGTTGATAGCACTTGTGTGGTACTTAGTATTTAGAAAATTTCTCATATATTACCCCTCAAATTACTGTTAGAGATCATCTTTATTTAAAAGAAAAGGTTGAAATTCGGAGCAGGAAGTCTCCTCAGAAGCCACACAGTGTGCAGATGGCACAGCCAGGATGATAGGAACTTATGAAGTGTGTTGGAAGCGGGTTCGTTTGTGGTAATCCTGAAACACTTCACTTACCTGTGAGACCTGGACAAGGTTGACACCCTCATTAGGAATAGGGAAGGAGGCTTATGAAGCCCCACCCCTCCCTGGAGAGTTTTTTGATAGTTAATGATTGCGGATGTGTGTGTCATTTTCTTCAATGATGTAACCACTGCTTGGTTACCCATGGACTAGTAGCTAGCCCCTCACCCAGGCTAATTAAAACAGTGATAAAGTCAATAATCACTTACATATAAGACCAGAAGAGAGGAAGAGGGACTAATTGGGAAGAAAAAAGGTTAACAGGTATAGGAAGGGGTGGTAAGCTATGACAGTGGAGGGGTTAATAATGATTGCAGTATATTGTGTACATGTATGAAACTGTAAAAAGAAAAAGAGAGAAAAAGCAATTTTTTTGTGCTGTGAAATGGCGAGTTAAATAAGTTTATTGAAATCGTATATAAAAGGCAAAAGTTTAAATAAATTAATGCTCTTGATGTCTGGTAACTTTGGAGGAAAGGCATTGTTTATGCAAATTGCCTACCATGTATCCAAGTATTGTCCCAAGACTTCAGACAGACCACGTGATGAAGTATACCTTTTAATAAATTTCCTTTGTGGGTGAATGAATTATAGAAACCTTATCTTTGCAGCAGGTGTGGTAGATCACATCTGTCATCTCAGAATCTGAGAGTCTGAGGCAGGAGAATTTCCCTAGGTTCCACGTCATCCTGAGCTATCTAATGAGTTCTGCTCTAACCTGGGATATGGTGTACAACTTTATCTCAAATAGAACAAAACAAAAAACAAGCACTAACCAACCAATCAAACAACCAAAAATAAAAAAGCATCAGAGCAGAGTAAATAAAAGAATAAAAGGAAACAACAGACAAAGAAATTGAATTTGAAAGTCTGAAAACATGTTTATTTTGCCTTAATGGTGCTGTGCAACTTTGGTTGGTTGTAAAACTATTGATTAACAACTACTTTCTTTAAGACTTTGAATATATTGTATGATGTTAGCTTTGCTTCTTGCTTTGGATGGTTAACCATCTAACTAGTCCTTGGGAGAGTTTTTCCTGATCCTGATTGCTTTTCTGTTTCATCTCAATGGACCTAGGTGTGAGTTTGTCTTTTATTTCCTGTTCATTTTTCAATCTAGGAACATGTAATACTCCGCACTTCCTAATGGGATAATTTTGTGTATATCAGAGACTTTTAACCCATCTCTCACATTTCCTAGTTGAGCTTGAATTTCAAAGAAGATTGTACTTGCCTCTGTGCCCTTCAGGGTGAAGAGATCGACAAAGTCTCAATGCAATGCCTTTGAATTCATTATTCTTCTTGCGCATCTTAGAATTAACTATTCTTTACATGTTTTAGGTTTTTAAAACTACTTTTAACTCATTTACTGAGTTTTCCTAGTACAACTCATGATATTCATATATCTTAAGATTTTGTTACCTATTATTATCCTGCCTTTTTTGTTTTCATAAATCCATGCTTAAAATGGAAGCTTCACTCAACTCACCTATCATTTCTAAGTATATTTAGAGTTTTGTTTGAGTATTCTAAGAAATTCATTTCATTTGGATTAAATTCATAACTTGATGGTTGATTTGACGTTCTTAGATTCTTTTATGTTTTGGAATTTTGGTCTGTGAGCTCGTTTTGATGTGAGGAATTTTTATTTCTTTTGTTCTTTTATTCTTCTTCATTGACTGTTGGCGTTTGTGGTTTTACTGTTGCTTTCACCTGCCTTCCTAGGCCCGGCAGATAATTAGGTCTTGTAATGGAGTTAACATTTATACCTCTGCTCTGTGCTGAGGTATCACATGTATAGCCCTCTGTGTGAGGGATAACATGTATTCACAGAGCAGGCTGACCGTGTGGCTGAGTTTCTAGAGTCACAGGCATGGATCCCGGAGGAGCTCCAACTCCCATGATTGCCATAGCTTCTTCTA